>JBBPTV010000349.1:0-25957 GCA_038094275.1 Tubosaeta brunneosetosa | reverse complement strand
TGGAAGCCCAAATAAATCTTGCTACCATTCCGTTCCGAGGCCAAGTTTCCCAGAGCTTCCAAGTTGCTCCCTATAACTATCAGTACCAATTCAACAACGCGTCCCCTGCGACTACCATCAACGATTCGGCGATTACCGCCCTCAACTCATACCAAGGCGCAGTTTACCAACAAGCCCTCTCTGCACTGACCTTTGTCGACAGTTCAAAATACAATGGCCAAGGTTACGCAACGTATGGGTTCGAGTATTGTTCAAACCCCGATAATCGACCTACTGGATACATCACCTGGTACAGCGAAAGTGCGCAGACGTGGAAGATAACATCGGCCTCCGTAGGACCAGATTCGGTCTCTGAGGTCAGCTCGAGGTTGATTTCTGAAGAACCGATGGTGGGTTCCTGTTTGAGGTCAGAATGCGATTAGACTCATGCCTGGCAGTTCATTATCCTCAACTTGGGCATGTCTCGTGAGCAGGTCTCCGGTTCCAATGCGCTTGAGTTCTTGATTGCCGTTTTAGCCTCCTTCCAGGGTGTGGATTATGCAGCCCTTCAATTCCCCAGTGCAATGTATGTCGAATACGTTCGCCTTTACCAACGACAAGGGCTGCAAAACGCATTGACATGCGACCCTCCAAGCCGTCCAACTGCAGACAATAATCGCATTGCCTGAGCCTGCCATCTAAATGGATTTCTAGTCAGCAATCCGAACATAACTCGGACCTGGGCACAAGCTGGATACCAATTCCCATTGAATAGGATGACTAATACTTGTCCTCGATTTTTTTCGTTGGCATGGATGCTATACCACCACACAGCGACACGTTTTTTTCATATTTTAGCACGTCTTATTAAGATTATCGACTGCACCTTTTTTTCTCGACCGCCCCTATACTATAATACGATTTAGATATTGAGAGGCTGTTCCCCAGCCGATCAGCTTCAAGAATATTGTCCAGCGAGCAAACGTACCTGAAGACAAGCCTCCAGATAAGACGCCCTTGATGATTTCGTCATGCAGTCAACTTTTGTCTATGCCCATTCAATCTGGGGCGACCAAGCATTGGATCTACACTGCGTCCTTGTCAGCCCTGATTCACAAACATTATGTAATTCGTCGTGCTCAACAGTCTGTACTGGCGCTGTCGGCTGCTTCACTTTTATCTTGTGCACTGTAGGATCAGCGCGTTAGGCTATTTGCCTTGATTGACAACGTGGTACTATACATTGAACATACAGTACTGACTAGGACTACCGTACTAATGATAGTACTTCCCACAGTGACTATGGCATCTGGCAACGGTGAGTTTTCTCGTGCATCCCCGACTCCCACGATAGTGAGGGAGAGGGTCTCTCTGCAAAACGATGTGCTGGAATCCGCAGGCTTGTCATCGTGCGTCAGCGTACTAATTATCAAATGTCTTATGTGGATAATGTAGGGGGCCCGGTAAACTTGTAGGCAGCTCATGACTGAACCCAAAGCATTTATCACTCACTATCCATCAACAAACCAAGGGTAATTTCGTGAGGAGCATATGAAGTTAGCAGAGCAACGGACAACGTGACGGGTTTGTTGTGAGAATACAAATTCTTTATGTGTTCGCCCACTAATTTCCACTAAGGCGACGATCGAATCTCACAATGGCAGTGATCAGAGTCGAGGTTTCGTTGGGAAATACATCCCATGTTTCGTTACAAATAGAATCCGAACCAACTTCAATTGAATACTGAGTTTGTCGAAGATAGTACATCAGCAGTAGACTTCCTAGTGGAGTCGGGGACAAGGGTGCCCCACATAATGTAGCCACATTATCACGTGTGAGATGGCTGGCCCGCCCTGACAATTTCACCTTTGAGATGGCCAGCCCGCTGCGGGCCCGCCAATGAATTAAGGCAGGGATTCTTACACACAGGTGGGCCCGCCTGTGATATATGCGGAATGTGATGGGTAGGCCCGCTGATCCATCACAAATCAGAGCAGTGGGCTCATGGGGCATGTGGAGGTTGTGGGTGTGGGCGTAGGGGGACCGCCCACCTGCGGGCCCGCTGCGGGTGCGAAGGGAGGGTCACAATAGTCATGTACTAGCATCGACGAGGCCCGCGAAGGGTATAGTCAATAATACGAGTGGGCCTGCGGAAGTAAGGTAGATCTAGGCGGCGGGCCTGGGTAGATATTTAGACGGGTGTAGACATTGGGGAACTGTCGACCTGCGGGCCCGAAGCGGGGTCACAGCAGTCCTGTTCTAGCATCGATGAGGCCCGCAAAAGGTATAGTCAATTATACGAGGGGGCCTGCGGACGTATGGTGGATCTAGGCGGCGGGCCTGGGTAGATATTTAGACGGGTGTAGACATTGGGGAACTGTCGACCTGCGGGCCCGAAGCGGGGTCACAGCAGTCCTGTTCTAGCATCGATGAGGCCCGCAAAAGGTATAGTCAATTATACGAGGGGGCCTGCGGACGTATGGTAGATCTAGGCGGCGGGCCTGGGAAGATATTAGACAGGTGTAGACATTGGGGAACTGTTGACCTACAAGCCTGCAGCGGATGCAAAGGGAGGGCCGCAAAAGCCACGTCTTAGCATTGACGAGGCGCCCGCGGAAGGCATAGTCGATCATACGAGGGGGCCTGCGGACGTATGGTAGATCTAGGCGGCGGGCCTGGGTAAATATTTAGACGGATGTAGGCATTGGGGAACTGTCTACCTGCAGGCCCGCAGTGCGTACAAAGGGAGGGTCACGGCGGCCATGTCCTAGAATCGATAAGGCCCGCGGAAGCTTGCGGAGGGCCTGCGGAGATATCTAGAACTATTGGGGAGCAAACGGGCGGGCCCGCAGAGGCTGTAGAAGTGTAGGCGATACGAAAACGGGCGGGCTTGTGTTCGTACCCGGACCTTGAGTCTTATACATGGGTGGGCCCAAGATAGTGACTAGGGAGTTGCGTATAACAAATGGTGGGGCCCATCCGTGGATAGACGGAGGTTGGGAGATTGTGTGGGGGTGAGCTGAGCGGGCCCGCACAGGCTGTGGAAGGGTATATGTTAATTGAATGAAATGGGCCTGCTCCCACTTATAGAATACATTTCTAATATATGCTCGGGCCCGTAGAGCACCGCGCGCAATACAGCGGAAGGCCAGCGGAAGGCCAGCGGAGCATGGGTTGTGGAAGAAATGGAGTCGAGTGGCCCCATGGAGGTCGAGTGGGGCGGACTGCACATGACATGAACAGGTTGCGGAGGTACAAGTCTTGTCGGAAAGGGAGGGCTCGCCCCCACCTATTGACAAGGCATCGGGTGGAAGGCTGTGCACAGTACAATTCATGGGCAAGCCTGCGGAGATACAACATCCAGCATATAAACGCCTGCGGAGGCGCGTTGGCCGGGTACGCGGAGTTGAAGGGGCCGAAAAGGCTACGGAGGAGTATTGGTTGAAAGGAGCGAGCCTTCTCCCACCTATTGAATCTCTTCTAATAGATATATTGGTATGCAGAGCACTCCGTACAACACAGCGACGTGCTTGCGGAGACATATGTGTTAGCCGAGCCCTGATAGAGTGGGGCCGTTGGCGTCAAACGGGGAGCTTTGTTGATTCCATGAACGGACCTGTGACACAGGTGGAAGCAAGGAGATTAGGCGAGGGATGCTGGACGGGCCTTGAAAACTGCGGATATGCAAAACTTCCTCTCAAGGGGGTCAGCCCGCAGACCAATTTGTAAAATACAGCGCCGGGGCAGCGGTGACATAAAGAATTGTTCCATAGAGTCAAATGGGGCGCATGATCCATTATATGAACACATCTGCGGAACAACGTTGATCGGGTAGGTGAATTAGAATGGCCCCGCACAGGTTGTGGAGATGCTAGCCTTGGCGTGAAGGGCCGGGCCTACCCCCGCTCTTTGAAAAAGTTTCAATTAGATGGGTGGGCCCGGGGGCACAAGCCTTGGCAGTGACGGGTGGGCCCGCTCCCGCACGTTGAAAAAGTGTCAATTACACGGGTGGGCCCGGGGGCACAAGTCTTGGCAGTGACGGGTGGGCCCGCACCCGCTCGTTGAAGAAGTGTCAATTACATGAGTGGGCCCGGGGGTACAAGTATTGGCAGTGACGGGTGGGCCCGCGCCCGTTCGTTGAAGAAACGCCAATTACATGGGTGGGCCCGGGGGTGCAAGCCTTGGTAGTGACGGGTGGGCCCGCCCCCGCTTGAAAAAATGTCAAATGGATGGGTGGGCCCGCTCGTCGAAGAAGTGTCAAATAGATGGGTAGGCCCTGGAGTATAAGTCTTAAGAGTGACGGGTGAGTCTGCCCCCGCATGCGGAAGCGCGTCAATCAAATAGGAAGCGCCCTATGAGCACCTGCATGTTGCGGAGATGCTAGCCTTACAATACAGAATTGGGCATGCCCCCAATAGATGGGTAGACCCGCAGACCAATTTGTAATATAGCGCCAAGCCTGCGGAGACATGCGTCTTTGTCATTAATAAGGTCGGCCTATAGAAGTCAAACGGGGAACATTGTCCAATGCTTGAACAGGCTTGCGGAAGCACTTAAATTGGGCGATAGGACTGAGCTGAATGTGCCCGCAGAGTCTGCGGAGATTCAGGCCGTACGGGGTTGGCCTGCCACAGTCTATTGACAATATTCTCAACGAACAGGCAAACCCGCAGGGAATTCTGTATTACAGCAACAGGTTTGCGGAGGCACGGATTTCAGGCAACAGATAATTAGTTGGGCCAACGAGAGTAGAGCAGGGCGCATTGCTCATTACATAAACTCAATGGGCCCACCAATGCTGCGGAGGAACAAGGGGGTCCATGTAGCGCATGCATGGAGAAAACATATTGGTCCGCACGAGTGCAGGGGTTGATACCTCAGAGTAAAGGTCGGCCCGTTCCTTTCAATTGGCCATGGGTCATATAGAAGAAGGAAACGGATGGCCCCATAGGGTCAGGAATGGATGAGCTGTTCGGTCGATGAGCAGGGTTACAACGATATACAATTTAGGTACAAGACAAGTGAAACTTTTATGCTTGCGGAAGTGTAACCAATGTGTGAATCGGAGGGTGAAATGGAGTGTATGGGGAAGCAAACCTGCGGAGACATATTAATAAGGCATTGAGAAATGGATAGGCTCTCGGAAACTGCCAATATGTCTATCTTGAACTCCATACTTTAACACACGGGTGGGAACATGAGGGATGCCATGAGGCACACTATGTATTTGTTCGACTCTGCGGAGGCCCATCATTAGGGAATGGGAAAACGATATGAGACATTGGTTAATCTATCGCGTGTGAAGGTGTCGATCCTTGTGAACGTAGCATACGGGATTTATAAACGAGCTTGTGAAGACACTTAAAGTGCAGACAAATTGGCCAATAGAAACATCGTTCGGTCCGCATGCAAGGTTCCTTAACAGATATTTCGGGAATGGATTGACTTGCGGAAGGTTAATGAAACCTTCAGGGTGGACTGAAGGGCTCGGAGGCACAAGCTACATTTTGCTTTGGGAGACCAGAAGAGGAACAAAACATATTTCGTGGAGTTGCGGTACGTTTTTCCTCGGTCTGTCGCGAATGTGTGAGCGAACCTATGGACTACATCTTGAATTATACAAAGAAAGCTACGGAGATTGGCAGATAATAAGCGTAGACTATTTGTGATTTTTGACGCGAATGGGGGCTTCTGAACGTCGCGAAAGTCATTGACTTTTGGTTCTGAGCCCGTTGATGATTTGCGGAGACACATGGCACATCAATATATATCCACAAATGCATTGCGGACTATGGTCGGCGGTTAATATCTTCGAGCTTGCGCCAGCGGATGTATACAAAGGTGCTATACGACTCCTACCAACTATTGTGCTTTATGAAACGTTCATTAACCTTGATGAAATGGAAACTATACGCTACGACGTAAATTAAGATTATATACCTCCCGTTTCTGATGAATGCGCTCCAACGATTCACAAGCCTTTAATAGTTCCTCTCTCACCTTTCTCCGCCTTTGTGATGCTTTGAGAAAGTCATGCCAATACCCGTTTATGGCATTCACTATGGGTCGATCGTATTCGTCGTCGGCGTCCATTCGCCCTAATCTATTGCGGAAGGCATCGCGCTCCTCCAAGACATCTGTATGCCGTAAGTAGCCATTAAGCACTGCGGGCGGAATTCTTACCGGCCATAACGTTTTCATTTACCCTCACTCCGCGTTCGATCAAGCGGCTTCTTTCCGCTTTCAGCGTTTCTGGATCTTTGTACGGAGTACAAATTGTCATAAATGGGGACTATATGCCAGCATTAACTCGGCTTACCACTATTTTGTATACTATTCCGCAGGACCGCGATCGCCAGGGAACGGTGATTGTGGTCACGTAATTCGAGTGCGTCTCCTGGAATCTCTGTAAACGATGACAGAGAGCCACCTGCAAGAGGGAAGAGATGTGTTGAGTGTTATTCAATGAAAGATTTGCGGACACATACCGGTTTCTTCCCACTCCATGCCGTCTAGAGGTGGGTCTGATGCCCTTGGAGTCCTAGATGGGATCTTCGCTCGGGGTGGTCGGTTCACTGTGATGTTGAGTTGGACGTTTGGCCCTGTGGAACCCACCACTATCGCACCCGCTATCTCCGCCCTGGTCTTCTGCAAGGATCGGTCCGCGTCTGGTATATTGGCGCTGGCCCCAGCATCTACATCCCCTTCCATGCACGTCGAGGGGGGTGAAAGGGATAGAATGGATGGCGGAAGAGCAGGGGACAGATGCTCTGCTCCTGGAGTACTTCCTGCCTGTGGGCTTGGGGGGTTAGAGGGAGGCGGAGGAATTTCCAGTTGGGAAAGGGGGAGTTCGAGAAGAGATGGCAGCTCCACCTTTCTAGTCGTCTTATTGGTCAGGATCAGATTCGACGACGGCGGGGGGCTGTCAAGCTGCCGATGGGGGTTGAGTGAGAGTTCCATATTCGCATGCAAGGTCTCATCTTGCTCCATGTTGATTACGGTTGAAGTCGGAAGGGGAATGTCGAGTTGAGGAAGCGGGAGTCGACCTGACTGATCCCTCTGGGGCGGAAAATCTACGTCCATATCCCTCCACTTGGAAGGAGGAGGGGGCATTACGAGCTGAGAGAGCGGCAGCGAAGCGGCGGGAAACTCCACCCCTGCGGAGGTATCGATCTCCATTTCCATTCGCTCAGCACTGGGAGGTGGAAACTCCAATTCGGAAAGTGGAGTCTTGCTCGAATTTGCTGGCTTATCTGGCTTGCGGAGGGAGGATCGGAGAGTGGGAGCTGGAATTTGCTTTGGGGCAGATGGGATGTGAAGCTGAGCTAACGGTGTGTCTAAGTCAACCGTCCTAACAGCCTTTTGCGGAACAAACATCTCCGCTGGAAACGTACTGAGCATTACAACCAAAGTTCGACCCCATATAACATACCTTTTTTGGCGAAATGGACGTGGCGACCGCGCTGAGGCATGATACGAGAGTGGCTTGCACGAGAAAGTCTAGTGTTGTAGTAGAGCGGACAAGGATGCCACACTTGGGGTGCGTGGGAAGAATCACGGGACATAGTCAAAGCAACGCGTGGGAACTTTTTCCAACCTTAAATCCTGTGCTCTCCGCCACCGCCGTGTGGCATCACCACTTCCGCTTCTACAGCTACCAACATCCATCGACGCAACTCGACCATGTCTACGGATAGTGACAACACGACTCTCGAAGCCGCAGCAGCAGCCATCGAACTGGTCCTGCGAGAGCAGGTGGCTAAGGGGTCTGAAAGGTGGCCCGCCGCAATGAAGTCTATCATGGCTGAAATGGTGAGTCGGATTAACATGACACCCGGTATTGTATTGCTAAAGTATCCTAGGCTGGGGTGGAGCGCGTCGTACTCAACGCGACGCGTATTCCACGTCTTCTCATCGCCCTCCACCAGTATTGGCCACATAGCGGCAGAGAGTGGCCCAATTGGAGCCAAATTTGCAACCCCGACCTCACGGTGCTCCAAGCACATCCTTGGTGGCCGCGTGTAGCCCCAGAGAAACAGCACCCCAGCGAAGGTCAAGCCTCTGTGCTGGGAAAGCGCAAACCAGAGACGGACGTGGAGGAGGAAGACGTGGTGGAAGAGGATTTAGAAAAGATGGAGGGCGTGGAGGAGTCGGAGGAGGCAAAGCGACTGAGGGAGAAGGTTGAGGGAAAGAAGAAGGCAAGGTACGATGACGCGGAAGACGAGCCGGATCGTAGGGACGGCGGCGATGAAGGAGACGGCGACGACGACGACGAATCGGCCCAGAGAGGACGGTCCACACGGCGCAGACGAATCACGCGCAGAAGGTCTCCCACACCCCCTAGGCCTGCGGTGGCAACTAAGCCGCCCCCGACAAATAACGTGGTCGTCAAATACGTTCCGCCTCCGCCCAGGGTTACCCGACGCAAGAAGGTCGACGCAGAAGTAGAGGGAGAGCAGGATCAACGATGCACAGAGTGTTCGAAGAAGAACATAACGTGCGTCCCCTCTCCAACGGGCCCGGCGTGTCTCGCTTGCCGCAAGAGCAAGCGTCGCTGCTCCCATGCAGCAGGCGCGAGGGGGCGTTCTAAGTCACGCGCCCCTTCCCGCGCCCCCTCCCGCGCCCCCTCCCGCGCCCCCTCCCGTGCCCCTTCGAAGCCTACGCGCAGCTCGACCGCGGAGCAGGACGCTTCTTCCACTCCCCCGCCTCCTCCCTCTTCTGAACAAGCGAGCTCCTCAAGAACTCGTGAGCCACATCCAATCCGATCAAAGCGTGAGTACCGTCTGTTGTATAAAACCTTTCAATTTGATTGACTGCTTCTACAGCGATTGTCCTGATCACCCAAGGACCCAAGGACTCTGGAAAACGCCGCCGCCATAGATCTCCATCACCAACCCCAACCCAGCCTCCCCACCGCAGCCCTACCCCCGACCGCGCGGGACCTTCTCGCCAGAGAAGTGTTCCGCCACCAAAGGCTTCCCGTCCCTCCGCAAACCCGGGCCTTACGTCAGGCCGCACCTATTCCATCGACATGGTCCCTATGGTGTCCATGAACGAATACAAGGCGTTAAGGAACGAGGTAGACAAGCTCCGTCAAAGCGTGGAAGAAATGACACGTCTCCACCACTTCTCGGTCAATCACATCAAGAATTTGACCGAGATGTGCCATGGTTTGCGGAGTGAGCTAAACGTTTTAGACAGGGAGCAGGCGTCCTTGAAGGACTACATTTCTGATTTGCAGTTAGGGCAGGGATCTATTGGGCGGGTTTTGGAGGCTGTGCGGAGACGCGTCGGAGACGATGAAGGAGCCTCAAGCTTCGGGTCCCTGGAGTTTCCCTTTGGCGACCAATCGCCCCTCTCTCCCAATACCCAAGCCTCTCCACCTCCGTTCAGCGAAGCTTCCGCCGCTTCCTTCACTCATCGTCTACCCTCGCCTCCAGCTTGCGGAACCCCCTCGCGTTCCCCCACACCCGCATCCCACGTCGACCCCAGCGCTGGAGCATCGGATCCGCAGCCACCGCTGACGCCTGCAGTCCTCTTGGGTTCGCCGACTCGTGTCAATCTCGCCAAAAGCCCCGCCCTCGCCATTGGGGGCAACGTTCAAGACTCCACTGCCCCCGCCAGCCCTTCAAAACCTGCGGTCATCAATGTTGGCCATCTCTGCACGCCCGCAAGCCCTCTCGAAGCAACTGAGGGCATCGACTCTGATGCTAGTATTCATGTCAACCCTCCTAGCCAGTTAGGCGCGGTCGCCAATCTTGTCGATGGCCGCATCCCCGCCGACATTATCCCCGCAACGGAGGAAGCCGGCGTTTTAGAAGGCTTCGTGACCAACACTCTCCCCTCAAGTTCTTCAACCGTGGACGGCCCAAGTGTTGCGGTTGTCGTAGAAAATGCTGGTGAGTCCATTGTTATTGACTCGCTTCAACAGGCTAAGTACATCCGCAGACGTAATAAGCGATGTCCAACAACCACCTCCTGTGTCACCACCTGCTGCCAAGGCAGGCCGCTCCTCTCGAGCGACTTCGATGGAGCGGGATGTGCTTCCCTCGGAAGCTGTAGGGGAGAAATAGATACACCTGTGGATGTTGAGTGGGTGACTGCAAAACAAGGGTATATTGTTTCCCATTCGTGTAAATACATTTCTATACTGTTGAATAATTGTCAAAAGCCTTGAACTCCCCTCTGCGGTGTGCACGAAGCAAGGTCCGTTCGATTATTATCTATGAAAACCGCAAACTAGCCTTTTAGGTTAGAATTGTTTCCTGTTCTCTTGCGCGGAGTTGAGGTTGCGGACCTAGGCTTACTCCGAATAATCTTCTCAGGAGTGGGAACATTAGCATCTGGAAGAGGGGGAGCTTTACGAGGTCGTGTAGAGCGCCTGGATGGCGGGTCTTTTGACGTTTTAGACAGGCTGAATATTTAGCGCACGATTTGTAAACACGAAATACGAACCCTTCTGAGGAGCTTCCGCAATCTCCGCTGCTTCATAATGTTTTGCCCTTTTTCTTGCCGTTGCTCCACTGGATTCTATGTCACGCACAAAGAACGTCCTCAGCTATTTTTCTGATGTATGTGGAAACCGTACCTCCAGTCTCGCCACGACTGGCTTTAACGGAGGGACTTGGGTCAAGCTCACGGATTTCCGCGTTAATTCCCGCATCTGGCGGCGGCATATTACGATCAATATGCGCTCCAGAACCGCTGTTCTTAAAAGCGGGAGCTGAGGGAATGACCACTGCGTCATTGTTTGATTTTCTTCGCTTGGAGGTTGCGGGGCGATCAATATCTTGCAGAGGTATAATGGTAGGTCCCTCAGTTGTTGGTTATCACGGGGTTTACACACCTTCGATTACCCCTGTAGTCGGATAAATATCTCCGCATGGTCAATAACGAAGCTACAGCACCAAACCTCATGTAACTCACCTGCCGCTCGCTGTTCCTTCTGCGGATGGCTTATCATCTCCGCTTCCTTAGCGGACCTTTTTCTATGCCTTTCACGCTCGGTCCTTTGGCCTGTGCGTTCTGAAAGAATGGGTTGGCTTAATACACAGCATATCTCGACCACATACTTTGTTTCAAACCGTGCGGATTGGGCGTTTGTGACCTTGGGTGATCAGCACCAACTACCTTTTCAGGACGCTGATTGACCGCCAGATGCTCCTCCCGCCAATCCTGGGCTATGCCCGCATCTGCGGTGAGCTCAGTAGGTCTCGATGACTTAATCAGACTCATTGCGGAGCTAGACGCTCCATAGGTAGAAGGTACAGACTCTCTTTGGAGCGTGTTTTCTTCAGCGCCATCGGAGAGCTCTTCATCCGACCCCATCTTCACTGGCACCATGATTCGCTGAAGTTTAGGCCAGTCTTGATTGGGTGATGACTCTCTGTTCCCGTCATCAGCATCATATGTGTCTCTCGTAACTATTCGTTGACACCTTGGGCGTGAATCAGACTGCTCAATGCCAAGATTCCCGCTTCTCACCTTTGCCCTTCTTCCTTGCTACGGCTATTTTATCTCTCCGTTGCCTATCTGTGTTTCTCCCTACAGGTCTTTCGTCTGCGGGAAGCGGGTGCGGGCCCTCCGCATGTCTAGAACCCTCCGCCAAGAGCTCACCGTGTCCCACAGCCGTGCGGGATCGGCCAATTTGTTCTTCCGTAGCCTGTGATATACCCGCTGCGGACCCCCTTCCATGTGTCTGTGCGTTAGATGGGCCCGCTTGAGGCGTGCTCCGCTCTGTTTCCCTCCACCACCCTCCCTGCGCAAAGTCTGAATATTCTTCCCCGTCTCCAGCTCTCGCCCTAGACCTTGCGGCCACCTGAATGAGATTTGAATGCTCCGCTTCATCGCCAGAACTCTCCCTCGATCGTGCCCTTTCCTTACCCTTCCTACTCCTCGGCTTTTTCCTCCGCGAATTATCTGTCGCCTGAGTAGCATCCGAATGTTCTTCCTCGCTTTCAGGACGGCGCTCTGATCGTGCCCTTCCTTTTCCTTTCCTGCTCCTGCGCTTTTTTCCCCGAGAACTATCCACCACCCGATAAGCATCCGACTGCTCCACTTCCTCTCCAGAACTCTCCCTTGATTGCGCCCTTGCTTTACCCTTCCTGCTTTGGGGCCTTTTATTGCGCGAACCATCCGTCTCTTCCCAGTCTTCGTCATCTTCCTGTATTTCTACCGGGGATTGATACTCGTCATTATCGTTGATCCAATGATGAAACTCGAATACGTCCTCGGGATTCGATATTTGCCTTGATTGAATGAACTTTAAAAATTCCTTGGCTTCCCACTTCCGCATGTGGCTGGGATCACCGGGGAATCGGAAGTCGTCGGGCAGATGACGTTCCGCAATCATTCCCCTCCAGAAGTATGGAAGCTTCTTGAACGGCGCACTTACACGGCTCCGGCCACATACTTTGCCTGCGTGAGGGATGTCAGGCGACCCTTCCCTGAGATCGGACCTACACTTACGATAATGTGCGGTAAAAAATCCCCGTGCCACTTGCTGAAGGCCATACCGCGAATTGTCGGCTATTTCCCCAATCCAAATTGATCCGTCCTCACGTAGGACCAGCTTTACAGGATCTTCCTTTGCAGATTTTGCTTTCTTTTGCGGATGCGGCTCTGGTTCCTCGTCCGTTGTGTCTACGTCGTCATTCGGCTCTCCCTGAGGCTCAAATGTGGTCCCGACATATCGCTCCCATTTTTTTTCTATTAAACGGATGTCGTCGAATTTTTCACCATTGGCAATTTGCTCGTTAAAATCGAGTCTATGCTTTCTCACCATTTCAATTCCAAATTATATTTATTTGACTCACGCAGTAGCCACCACCTGTCCGTCCTCGTTTTTCCACCCAGCGAGAAATGCAATCCTCATTCCGCAAGCGCGCCATAACTCTTGCGCGAATTCACGGAATATACGCTCCCCGTGGCGACATGCGTTCCTAAACCACCATTAATTCCGCAGACGGTTACACGACGATGCGGAAGCTCACCTAGCCTTTATGTCGTCCGTGGGCCCTCTCTCCAGATTCCACGTGCAAGCAGTCGTCTCCGCCTGTACCTGCTCGGCGGAACTCATGCGCTGCCACACCTCCCTATATGCCTTTTGATATGACCGAAGGGCGTCTTTGGTGCCAAGCGTGTAGTGGTACTCATCTGTGATAACTTTGTTGATCTCTTCCCGCTTTTGTTCCTGCACCACGGAGCGGGCGGTCCAGCTCCGCCCTATCTTTATGCTGCTATGGTTGGCTCCGCCCCGAGATTGATTGAAGAGCCACGTTTTATACGTCTAACAATGCATATTAGCAGCGGTATCCTCTATATTCATACATAGCGCACCCGCATCCGACCCTCCCATTCATTGGTTGGCATTTCCTTCATCTGCGGCAGCCTCCGCAATTCTCCGCAAATTCTGAGAAAGGCTCGCTTACGAGGCTGTCCCTTACATCCCATCCATTGGGCCTTTCCGTTCATTAGTATGGCGAGTTCCTCCTTCGAAAGCCTTTTATGCAACAATGGCTTCACACGACCAGCACCCATGTCATGCAGGCCTCCATCTGCCTTCGTTGCTTGTGAAGCAGTGTTGTCGTGGTCTTCATCGCTGCTCCCAGCATCCCTTTCTGAGGCAGGGAGCGTATTGGAAAACGAATTGTCCGATGACTCCGCTTCTGAATACTCTGAGTCAGATGAGTCAACCCGAGTAGCTTTGGACGCAGGAGTGCTAGCGCGACGGAGCATGTGTACGACGTAGTGAACGAGGATGGCACGCACTCTCCCATGCAAAGTCCCGTCCCTTGACAACACTGATGTTCCTACAACTTCCATAAACAGAATCAGGGCGATCCCACTTGGCATTTTTAGGTGTATTGTCGACCCCATGCAGTAACAAATTGTGTGAATTGCCGGCCAGCCAATGTGTCATTTCCCCAAATATGACAGTCTAGCCAATGCCGGCCAATCCAGTGTCATTAGTTTTAATGTCAGGTTGGCCAGCATTTGTCAGAAGTCCGTCATTCATAGAATCGGCCAATAGTAAATGGTTTGCTGACTGGCCGATTCACATCCTTCCGCAGGCTTCCATACTGCAGGCTATTGTTCATCCAGAACTGTATTCGGCCGGGTGTCAAGTTATGGAGACACTCAAGGAGGACGATGAAGTTCTTCATCTGCACGAAGCCCTGAAGTCGTGGTATTCGGTCTTCACTGCGATTACCCTTATTGTCAACAGGGAGACACCATTACACTGAGATCCAAAGACCAACATTCGCTGGTATGATCTCATGCTCACCGTCAGCGAGTACGATGAGGCGATTTTGGAATTGGGCACATTTGGACTGCGCCTTCTCTACAACTCGGGTTCGGTTTGCTTCATGAGCGGAAAGCTAGTTCGGCATGGGGTCAGCTCGGCGAAAGGTAAACGAATATGCTATGCTTATTACATGAGGGAGAGTATGCATAGGTTTTACTCACTCCCTCTTGCGGGTTGGGTAGAATACGAGAGCATAGACGCAAAGATCTCTATATAGGACTTCAAAAAATGCACTCGTTCGGCGAAGTGCGTTTCTCAACATTGTTGATTTCAGCGAGACTTTTGAGCGTATTACATTATATAGTATTGACCCGCTGGGGGCAATTAATTTCATGCCTTGGCCGCCACATCTCGCCGGCGGTCATCCACATGCTAAACAATTGTATCTTGGATGGCGTCGGCAAAGCAGGGAGATGAGTGTGTCGTTCAGACTGTAGGCAGGGTGTGTGGCCGGACTGCATGCAAAACTTCAAAAACTTCAAACTTGAGGGTAGTCTAAACCATGAAATAAAGGACTGGTGTGGCGGAGTAGACCGGCCAGTCGACCGTGGTTGGAGATTGGCCAATCGGTGTCAGATGGGCACTGCCGGATGTTGTGGGCCGCTCAGTTGACATCTGACTGGCACATATGGGCCAGTCGGCGTGACATGTAGATTTAAAAACTTCGTAGGCAGGTCAGAGAACCACGGAGAGGTGCACATCGTCCCATCTGCCAGAGATGGCATAGGCCAGTCAGTGAACCAGTGGTGCACACCGGCTGGGCGGCGAGATGCGTGAGAACTCCCATTGCTAGTTAATCGGCCCGTTGGCGTGACATTGGCATCATGAATTTGGCAAGTCAGAGAGCAGCTGACAGTCGCACACTGTCCGGTCGGCCATAAGTCGAAAAATGGCATTGGCCAGTCGATGAACCAGCCCTGCGTATTGGCCAGGCAGCGAGTTGTGGGGGAAATCATAGCTGGTTAATTGGCCAGTCAGCGTGACATGCGCATAATCTCACAGGCCAGTCTGCCATCGGCCAGAGAGCTATAAATTAGCATGGGCCGGCCAGTTAACCACTGGTACACATTGGCCAGGCGGCGAGATGTGTGAGTACCTCCCCGCTGATGAATCGGCCAGCCGGTGTGAGATGGGTATAATGTCACGGGCCCGTCGGAGAACCGCTGACAGGTAGACACTGCTGACGGGCACATCGTCCGGTCGGCCAGAGTTCGGTTGAAGGGCATGGGCCTACCAGTGAACTGCTGGTCCATATTGGCAAGGCGGTAAAATGTGCCAAAAGCCTTCCCTGATTGACCGGCCAGTCGGTGTGAGATGGAATGATGTCATGAGCCAGTCGGAGAACCGCTGACAGATGGACGTTAGCCAGTCGGCGAGAGGGATCAACCATTAAGCACAATTGTCGGCCATTCTAAGGATCACCGACTTCCATCATAGCTGGCTCACCTGTCATTCACACTAATTATGCCGGACTGGCCGGCGTTGACTAGCCCGTTAATTTTGGGCAAATGACGTATTTGCTGGCCCGTCATTTGCCAAAAATAGTTACTGCTTTATGTGTATTGTCTCCGATTTGGGGATATTTTGGATCACGTGATATATCATGCTTCCATAACTGATTCACCGATGTCATCGCGGCCCGCAACTTCGGGGCAGAAGCACAAAGTCCACGGAGCTCCAGGGAGAGTAAATTAGTTCTATCGAGTCAGTGAGACAGTATTCTACAACATTGGGACATGCCAAAGCTGAAAGGTAATGCAATCACACCAACCAAGAAGGTGACTTGGGTGACCTGGCACACCAAGAGCACAACACGGGGTCCGGTAACACGTCTTATCCATGATGCTAGTAAATCTCCTACCAAGAAATCAGCGTTGTCGTCATCATCCCCTACCAAGCTTACCGACACCATTTCTGCCTATCCTCCCACAACTGATTTGGATTTTGTAAATCCGCATGATGTAGACATGGATGATTTCGTGCCTATGCCAAGGATCAGGATTCAAACAAAGGTGAGCCAAAACTCTTAATGTAGTTGGAATGTCAATGATCATCAATAACATGCCCCATGATAGACACAAAATGATTATCTCCGCGAATGGATTTCTCAGAAGGACGAATATCTCCAAGCGCTTCTAGATTTGGAAGGTCTCCCAGACCCACAAACCTGTAACGCTAAGCGTACTCAAGAGAACGTTCGACTTAACCCAAGAGAGGCGGACGCTCACGAAGAGGTACCACAGCGTCTCTCCTAGCAAGCTAAGTGTGAACCAGAGACAGAGGACCGAGGATGATGACGAGGGAGCACACGGGTCTTGAGAATCGCTCAAGGACAGAGAATGAGTATGACAAGGATTGTAGATACAGAGTGAGGAAATATTGTACAAGCGATCAGGTATATAAGTGTTCCAACTGTGAGAGAATGGAACGCTATGGAATGCTATGGAATAAGGGGATACATCGCCGTTGTGAGAGAGACAGCTGCAGAGCTAATCGTCCAATGAGAAGATGAGATAAGACAAGACAAAAGAAGGAACTGTATAGTCGAGTCATCTACCTTGGAAAGGAAATGACGACACGAGGAGGTCATTGGAAGGCGAAAGGCGAGAGGACGAGAAGACAGTTCGTGATACTACTCAGGAAAGAATCGTAAGCCTGAGAGATAAAGATAAGAGTCATCACCCGAAGGAAGAGTTGATGGCCTCAAGAGAAAGTCATCATTCGACGACAAGAAGAGAAGAGCGAAGTGTACATGAGTGAACAAGAGGAAAGAAAAGGAAAAAGATTGTAACATTACCCCCTTCATACCGTCGAAGTGCCTACGAAGACTAAAGATCTGTGGCAAGGGGGGAACCCGTGTCGTTTTCGTACGCTTCAGGGATGAAGAGATTATCCCCATGGTCTATAGGGGAAGGGGAGCATTGACGAGTAGGATTGATATTGCGACGACGTTTGGGTTTCTTGTGACGTGGTGGGATAGGGCGACGATGAGTGAACGGCATAGATGACTGAGATAACTGCTCTAGGTAGCGACAGATATCCTCAAGGAATTCTCCCAGGCTGAGATGATGAGCGAGGACGATAAGGGCATTGATGTTAGCCACGTCCAAATACTGGGTGTCGATAGTTGCGGTTCGTTCCCAGCCAGTAGGTTGTGCAATCGACAGGAGTCGAAAGTGGCGAAGGAGTTGGCAAAGAGCATGAAGAGAAGAATCGACATCCAGATAATAATCCAGGGAGTGAGCGATGGATGGATCGGCCAAGAGACGAAATAGACGATCATGGTAGCCCGGAGGGGGAGAGAAGAGTCGGTGAGCAGAGAGGGGTTCGTCCACAGAGACGACTAGGCATCTGCATGGGTGTACCCATGGGTATCAGCACCTCAACCCACACCCATACCCACGGATATACCCATACCCATGGCATGGGTATGGGTATTCCCACGGGTATCCATGGGTGTCACACGGGTCGCCCAACCCATGGGTGAACCCATCACCACAACGCCGACGACGAGGGCGACGTTGCGGAACGGCGCACCTGCACCACCACCACCATCAATCACCGTGAGGACAACGAGGGTGAGGTGCACCCACCACCACAACGCCGACGGGGGTGACGTTGCGAAATGGCGCACCCGCTGCCACCACCACCATCATCGCGAGGACGACGAGGGCGAGGGTACGCAACAGCGCACCCGCCACCACAGCGCACCACCTCCATCACTTCGACGTCGACGAGGGCGGGGTATACGCAACGGCGCACCCACCACCACAGCGCCGACCACGAGGGCGACGGTGCGATGCGGCGCACCTGCTGCACCACTGCAATCACCGCGACGACGAAGGCAAGGGTACGCAACGGCCACCCACCGCCACAACGTCGACGACGAGGGCGATATCACGACGACGACGGCTTGACAACGACAGCAACAGGGTGGCGGGAGGCAGCGGCCCGTCACCACCATGGGACGACACGGCAGGCGAGGACTGCACAACAGTGCACCACCACTCCACCGTGACGACAACGAGGGGGGGAAGGGGCGCAACGGCATGCCAGCGGGGGCGGCGCACGACACGCCCATCACTACTGCGACAAAGACGACAGCCGCAGGGACGACAAAGTCGCGCAACCGTGCGCCCACCGCAGCCAAGACAGCAAGGGCGCCATGCCCCCCATTGCAATACTGTCACCCGCGCCCACTGCGCGTCAGGTTGTGATGCGGGCACACCAACCACGACGACGGCAGTGCCATGGCACGTCTACCCCCACCATAATGATGAGGAGCGGCACGAGGGGGCGCAGGCACGCCGCGACGACGGCACGGGCAGGGGGATGGCATCGCGCCTACCCCCACCGTAACGATGAGAATGCGGACGAGGGGGCGCGGACACACCATCCCGACGACGACGACGACGACGACGACGATGAGGGGGCAAACGGTGCACCATCACCACAGCGCCGACGACGACAAGGGCGAGGGGGCGCAACGGCGCACCCACCACCACACTGCCGGCGACGACGAGGGTGAGGAACAGCAACGGGGAGGGCGAGGCGAGGCGACGGCCTGCCTGCTGCCCTCCAGCCGCCACACGACGACAAGATGGGCGAGGGCTGCGCAACGACGTGCCACCACACGGCGACGACATGGATGCCGCAGGGGGTGGACGACGAGCGTGAGGGCGGCGCAATGGCTCACCACCACCATGCGGCGATGACAAGGCAGGCGAAGGGCAGGCGAAGGGCGAGGCGGCGCAACGGTATGCCAACCACAACCATGATGATGTGGATAACGAGGGGGCGCAACGGCACCACTGCACACCACGGCGACAAGGATGAGGACGACGGAACGCAACCGCGCATTCACCGCGATGAAGATGAAAACGAGGACAAATGGCAGCGCCACGGCAACTCAAGAACGAGGCAGACGAGGGTGGTGCAGCCACGTGCCTGCGATGGGGACTGTGAGGACAAGCATTAGTAGTGTAGATTATTTGTATAGTGTACATGAATATATGATTTCTGTGGACATCTGTGAACACCTGTATGATCTGTGCAGGCAAGAATTTCTTCAATGGGCCATTTCATCTGTTGAGTCCATAGCACCACACAGGCCTGTGAATCAGCACCTTTCTATAATGTTTGACATGCTACCCATGTTTGCACAGGCTTGTACAGCTTATGGTTGGTTTGCTGATGGTGCAGACTCCAAAGCACATGGCACAGTTAGTCCATATATGTCTAGGTCTCATGGCATACCCATGCTGTGGGTGTGGGTATGGGTATGGGTATGCAACCAACCAACCCACACCCATACCCATGCACACCCATACCCATGACCCATGTGGGTTACCCATACCCATGCAGATGCCTAGAGACGACGCCATCAGGGAAGCTGGATGTATCCCAACCAGAGGTGGCAGCATTCGAGGCAGTTTCACAAGAGTCCATGATGGTGAGGAAGGGGAGTAGGGAAAAGCGTGTTGCCAGAGGATCAGTTACTAAGTAGCGGCGCACAGCAGCTCGCTAAGACTTTCACTGATTCGAGCCGAATGCGAATGGGTGATAATCGTAAAAGAAAGAGTTAGGCATGCGAAGGAGGACGGTTAGGTTCAAAGGAAGAACAGTCGCAGGACCAGTAAAGTGAGAAGAATAAAGTGAGGAGAAGAATGACGGCAGTAAATGCGAAGCAAGGTCGAAGGGTGAAGAAGAATGGGTGTAATGTAGAGAGGGGAAAGAACATATCGTGTCTATTTCAGGGAATGAGAACGTTTATACGGAGAGAGAATTCTGGGAGCGTGACAGAGATTTTCTTCAGGTTCCCAGGTGGCTTCTGATCGGGAGTATTCTTTCCATGTGGTCAGGTACTGATAGTTGCCAGGGCGGCCTTTGTGCGATAGGATAGCCTCCACTTCGAATTCTTCTTTGTCATCAATAACTTCCGGAGGTGGTTCAGAGAAGGAGGGACCATGTGCCTCGGTTTGTTTGAATGGGGATAGAAGGGAGGCGTGGAACGTGTCGTGGATTTTCCAGGAGGGAGGTAGTCTGAGACGATAGACGAGGGGAGAAATGACCTGGGAGATCTCGAAGGGTCCATGGCATTTGGGAGCGAGTTTTCTAGAAGGATAAGGAATATGAAGGTTGGTGGCTTCAAGCCATACTTTGTCTCTGACTTTCCAGGGGGAGAATGAGCGGGTGGAGTGGCGAGTCATCGCCATATGAGCAGAGTCATGTGCTGCAAGGGCTTCTTCTCGTGCCTTGGACAGGGCAATCAATCTATCTGATAGAGCGGGGATGAATGTTTTACCCAGGGCAGGGAATGATCGGGGTTCGTATCCAAGGAGGAGAGAGAACGGAGATGACTTGGTGGAGCTATGGGGGACGGAGTTGTGATGGAATTCAGCGGTGGTGAGGAATTCCGACCAGGAGTGGGGATTGTTGGCACAAAAGATACAAAGGTAGGTTTCAAGTTCTTGGTTCGTTCGTTCGGTTTGGCCATCAGTTTGGGGGTGGTACGCAGTGGAGAGTCGAATGTCGTATTGGAGGAGGTGGGCGAGTTCTAGGGCAAACGCAGAGGCGAACTGTGGGCCATGATCCGAGATGATGGAATCATAGAGGCTGAAGCGTTTGAATACGTTGTCGAAGAAAAGTTTGGCGACTCCTGCTGCGTCAATGGTTTTGTTACAAGGGATGAAAATTACCCCCTTCGTAAGGCCATGGTCGACGACGACCATAATAGAATCAAAATCTGAGGATAAAGGGAGATCTGTGATAAGATTGACAGAGATCTGTCGAAATGGCAAGGACAATGTGGATGGAATTGGGTGTAGAGGAGCGACAGTGGGGTGAGTATTGACCTTGGATTGCTGACATATGGCGCAGCCAGCGACAAAGTTTTTAACGAAGGTACCAAGTCCGGGCCACCAAAAGTCGCGTTCTAGGATGGCTTTCGTGCAGAATTGACCAGCGTGTCCAGTGGAGGGAGAGGAGTGAATACTGTGGAGGAGCGTAGAGCGGGATGATGGTGGAACATACAGACGACCTTTGTAAAAGAGGTGGCCATTGTCAAATGACCAGTCTTGGAGCAAGGAACGAGGGAACAAAGGTGTTGCTTCTTCCATGGCCTTGAGCGCACAAAGGACTAGTGGGTCGGACGAGGACAAGGATCGGATGTGGTCGAGGAGAGCGAGGTCGAGGGCGTTGATGATAATGGGGTCTGGGAGGATAGATGCGTCGGTGTTGTCAGCGGAGGTGTCAATGGAGTCTTTTCGGGAAAGGGCGTCAGCTGGACCCATCTGGGTTCCAGGGGTAACTTTCCAGACGAGGTCGAAGTCGAGGAGGAAGAGGGACCAGCGAGCTTGGCGACAAGAGAGTTTACGAGGGTCTTTGACGAAGGAGAGGTTCTTGTGATCTGTGATAATCGTGACGGGGTGCGAAGTTCCAAGGAGATATTGTCTCCATTCTTCGAGGGCGAGGATGACAGCTAGGAGTTCTCAGTCGTAGATGTCGTAGTTTCGTTCGGCAGGGGAGAAGGTCTTGGAGAAGTAGGCACAGGGATGGAGATCACCGTTGACATCGGCCTGGAGGAGGACAGCTCCAGAGGCAATGAGGGAGGCGTCGGTCATGATGGAGAAAGGACGAGACGTGTCGGGGAGGACGAGGACTGGAGTGGAGCAGAATTGGTCAATGAGCGTGCAGAATGCAGTTTCTTGGAGGGAAGTCCATAGCCAGGGTTCGTTTTTGTGAGTGAGTAGGACGAGGGGAGCAACGATGTTGGAGAAGTTGGGGATGAACTTCCGATAGAAATTGGCGAAACTGAGGAAACTGCGAATTCCCTTGACAGAGGTGGGAGGTTTCCAGTCTTTGATAGCAGCAAGTTTGACAGGGTCCATCTCGAGGCGTCCTTGACCGATGATCATGCCGAGGTATTCCATCTGGGGGGTGTCAAAGGAGCATTTGGAGATCTTGAGAGAAAGGCCTTGTTTCCTGAGTCGTTGTAGGACTCGACGTGTGCGATTGTGGTGGAGTTCAATGTCGTCTTTTGTGTGAATGCCAAGGTCATCCATGTAGATCTTCAACCAACATTCCGCGAGCATATCCGCAAAGATATGGTTCATGAAGGCTTGGAATGTGGGTGGAGCATTGTTGAAGCTGAAGAACATTACTGTGGGTTCGAAAAGTCCGAGCGGGGTGATGAATGCTGCTTTCCATTGGTCCTCTTCGTGAATCCAAATGTTGTTATATCCCCAACGTATGTCGAACTTAGTGAACAAGGTGGAGTCCTTCATGTTGTCAATGAGATCAGAAATGAGAGGGAGGGGATATGCATTTCGGATGGTGAACGAGTTGAGATAACGATAGTCCTGACAGGGGCGAAGAGAACCGTCTTTCTTAGGAACGAAGAAGAAAGGGGATGCTTGTGGAGATTTGGATGGGACAATGCGACCGGTTTTCAAATGTTCTTCAACAAAGAGACAACATGCCTCTTTCTCAGCAGGGTTTAACGAGTAGACTTTGGCGATTTTTGGGACAAATGTGGGTTTGAGTTCAATGGTGTGATCATAGGGTCGATGGGGAGGCAGAGTGGCGAAGGTTTTCTCGGAGAACACATCTTCGAAGTCTTGGCACCAGGACGGGATTTCATGTTCTTGTTTGGCTGCTTGTTGAGCCAGTTGGGTCGAAAGGGTTACCTTGTTGATCTCATTCCGGGGCGGACTCTCACGAAGAGGTACCACAGTGTCCCGGAATGGAGTTTCTTTGTCGATACTTACTGTACCATGAATCCAGTCGATGGTAGGGTTCCATTGTTTAAGCCAGGGCATACCTAAGATGATTTGTCGTTTGCCGAGGGCGACAACCATGAGATCGAGTTGATCTTCAAACGAGGAGAGTTGAGCACTAGCTCGGATCTTGTACTTGATAGCTCCCTTTTTGTTTGGGGAACCATCCACGTTGTAGGCCATGAGAGGTTTTGGGAGGGATCTAATCCCCATTTGAAGAGCAGGGACGAGGCTGGGATCGATGAAGTTGCTGGTTGCTCCACAATCGACAAGAGCAACAGTTTCGACGATTTTTGATCCGACTTGTAGGCGAACGGGTAAATGAAGAGTTCTTTCATTGGGTAGCCCTACGAGTACATTGGGGAGAGAAGACGTCGATACATCCTCCCCTTTCAAAAATCCTGGACAGCGAGACTGGCAACTTCTTCATCAGATAATTTCTCGTCATCCTCTTTGTCAAAACACATCTTTAAGACCTGAAGGATTTCGTCTTCATCCTTCCCAGAGGTATGAAGTTTGTTTACATAGGCGTCATAGGCAGAGACAGGCTTGGGAGCCTTGGGAACGGGGTTGGAAACAGTGGAGGTTTCGGTGGTTTGAACGTTCTGGGAACAAGGGGGCAAGGGTCTAGTGCTTTTGCCTTTACACTGGTTGGCGCTGTGGCCCTTCTTGCGACAGTGGAAACAGAGATTTTCTTTGATGCATTTGGCGCGTTCAATGGGAGTAAGTTTCTTGATTTGGACGGCGTCGACGTCCATGGCATCAGGGTCTTTGGCGGAGACAAGGGAGGAGGCATGGCTTCCTTTTCTTAAGGCGTCAATGCGTCTGATTTGGGTATGGAACGTCTTGGCTCTGGTGATCCATTCTTGGGAGGTAGCCGGAACGACGGCCATAGACAAGATCATGGTGGTGATACGACGATCTAGTCCTCGGGCTAGGTGATCAATGAGGGTCGATTCATCAGTAATCTGCACACGAGAGGCGAGATTCAAGAAGTCAGTGATATACTGTTGGAAACCGTCATCCTTGGCGGTTTTATATTTCTTTTGCTCCAGGTTGGAAAGGTCCTGACGAGCAGTGGTGCGAAGATTGAAGGGGTAGAACGTAGAGGTGAAATCGTTCTCGAAGACGTCGAATGTCTTTTGGTTGGCAGGGAGGGCGTTGTTAGACATGATGTCGTACCATTTGTCAGAAAAAGGTACGCTTCTACCCTTACTTAACTTGTTCAGGGTGGTCAGGATGCAGACTGGGTCGGTGTTGTACAGATGTGCGTTGATAGCAAAGTACGCTTTCATCGCTTTCATCCATCGGATGGCATCAGCGGGTTCTCCAGAGAAATTGGATGGGAGAGCAGCTTTGTACTCGGCTCAGGGTGCGGGTGGGCCAGGGACAAGGGCAGGGGCAGGGGCAGCTCCTGGTTGAGGAGGGGGAGGAGGGGGAGGTGCGGGGGCAGCTCCAGCTCCGGCTCCAGCAGATCCAGACATGGTTGCTATGGGTGGTTGTGATGGGAGGACTAGGGTCAAGGTCTGTGGGTGAACGGTCACTACAGGAGGTGTAGGGACATGAGGGGGTGAAGGATTGGGGGATATTTGGATAGGAGAACCAAGGGGGGTTACAGTGGGTTCCTCTTCGTCGGAAGAGTCGATGTGAAAGGCACTAAAGAGGGCCCTTCGAGACGAGGTTGTAGGGGCAGTGGTTCGAGGGTTAAACCGAGGGTTTACAGTGGATGAAGGTCCTGAGATCCTTCCTGACCTAGAATCGCTAGGTCTTGGGGAGTTCAATGGTGATGATTGGTTGTCGTCAGAGGATTGCCCTTGGGCACGACGAACAGCACGGTTAAAGTGCACAATGGTGGGATGGGCCCTGCTCCGTAGTAGGAGGGGCTAAAGGAGACTCTGAATCTTTTGTAACACTAAGCGTACTCAAGAGGACGTTCGACTTAACCCAAGAGAGGCGGACGCTCACGAAGAGGTACCACAGTGTCTCTCCTAGCAAGCTAAGTGCGAACCAGAGACAGAGGACCGAGGACGATGACGAGGGAGCACATGGGTCTTGAGAATCGCTCAAGGACAGAGAATGAGTATGACAAGGATTGTAGATACAGAGTGAGGAAATATTGTACAAGCGATCAGGTATATAAGTGTTCCAACCGTGAGAGAATGGAACGCTATGGAATGCTATGGAATAAGGGGATACATCGCCGTTGTGAGAGAGACAGCTGCAGAGCTAATCGTCCAATGAGAAGACGAGATAAGACAAGACAAAAAAAGGAACTGTATAGTCGAGTCATCTACCTTGGAAAGGAAATGACGACACGAGGAGGTCATTGGAAGGCGAAAGGCGAGAGGATGAGACGACAGTTCGTGATACTACTCAGGGAAGAATCGTAAGCCTGAGAGATAAAGATAAGAGTCATCACCCGAAGGAAGAGTTGATGGCCTCAAGAGAAAGTCATCGTTCGACGATGAGAAGAGAAGAGCGAAGTGTACATGAGTGAACAAGAGGAAAGAAAAGGAAAAAGATTGTAACAAAACCTGTTGCAACTGCAGCAGACAAGGGAAGTATAGATGCAATGATTGCTTCTCGTGGCCTCTCTTTTGCGCCGACTGCTGTAGGAAGGTGCATGTATACCTTCCATTCCATCGTGTAGACGAATGGACAGGTCACTTTTTTGAGAACTCATCACTACATCTGGTGAGCCCGATAGCGGCACATCTAACAAATTCTTTTCTGATTTTCTACAGCTGGGTGTTGACATACATCTTGCATCTGCAAATCACTGTTTTTGGAACAGTTACCACAGCCACCATGGTAATGTGACAGCACATTACAGCATCACACGCCGGCAGTGTGGCAGGTGCACACGCGAACACAATTGCACAGTGCGTTTCCA
>JBBPTV010000348.1:0-26158 GCA_038094275.1 Tubosaeta brunneosetosa | reverse complement strand
CGGACTTGTCCGAGGGGTCGGAGTTACGCGCGATGACGGAGTTGGGCGAGGACCTTGGAGTAGGACGTATGTGTCACTCCCTTGCACTCGCGTCCTCGGAGATCAGATGGTCGGAGGGAGAAGGAGTTGAGGAGTTATCAGGAGGTGATTAAGTTGATATTCCAACTGAGGTGTGTACAAAGTAAAGTACAGTTTATATACTATGGAGATCGCATAGCAATTACTACGGATTGCTAAGGTGGAACGCGAGATGAGTAAGACGGAGGACGGAGAAACATGTGCCAGAGCTGTGCGCCGGCTATAGAAGTAACTGGAACGGCGCACAGAGGATTACTAAGGTAAACATGACTAATCTAGAATGGAGTAGAACAATAGAGAACAAATATGGAAATGTCACGTGGTCCAATAGTCAGGTGATGCGAAATGGTAGAGATCGCACCGGAGTTCGAAGGGGTTGGAACGTCGGAGTTCCGGAGTTGCACTTAGTGCGAAATACGGGATATGACAGTTACAATCTTTCTCAAGTATTTTAATAGATATTTTTTGCAGCTCTTTGGAAAATCCAATCCAATACCATATGATAAACAATATATTTCAACGGTATGTAATATAACATGACATGTATGTAGGGGAGAACACTATGAATTGGGTAAGGAAAGCAGACATACCAGTTAGTAGGTGGCTAGGATGGATGGGTCAGTGTGGGAGTATATGGGTGAACAGGATAGGGCTGCCAAAGTTCAGTCCAAACCTAAGGTTCAAACCTGAACCTCTGAACTGAACCTACAGGTTCAGATTCAGTTCAGGTTCAGGTTCAGGGGATGGTCACTAGGTTTAGGTTTAGGTTCAGCAGCTTTCAAATTTTTGAGAACTGGTTCAAACCAGTTCTGAACCAGTTCTGAACCTAGTATTTTGGTGGATATATGTACATCAGCAAGATAACTTAGACAGCACTTTTTCTTTGTTAATATCCTAACTTTTAACAGAACTAGAATAGACTGGAAACACGAGAGGATAGTGGGAAATACAGTAATATTGAAGGATGATAGAGAACTATAGAGAGGAGGCACAAGTTCTTGGTAGTGTGATGCACAATCTACTCTGATTATAGTAACTAGGTGATGCAATAGCTACTCTTGCTTGTCATAGACATTATAATGCATTATCTGTTGCACTATCATGTAGTAGTGCAGTAGTGCAAAAACTAAATATAATGTACCCATACCTGGCAATTCCTGTATTATCCCTGTACCTGGTTCAATGTTATAGAGAATACGTAACCTCTCTGTCTATCCAGAACATATCCCATTCTAGACAGATGGATATATGCTGAAAATCAAAAAAGCGGTCAATCTCTTTTACCAATTCTTCAGGGCAACTACCCAGTGCTGTAGTATACATATAGTGCATCATATATCCAAGTTTGCGAAAGGTTTGCTTGAAAATTGAGAGCAGGAGAGCCAAAAGAACATATAAAATACATGAGAAACAAGTGAGAAAGAAAACATATATTCGCATTTTTGATTGGCCACACATATCCCTAGGCACATATGTTCCCAAGTAGTCTACATACATTAGAATGTTGTCCCAGAAGCCCAGGAGGCAGCAGCCTTTCCTTGAGTTAGTAGGGGTAGATACATTTTATACTCCTGGATGAGAGAAAATTGGTTTGCATTTTGATTGGCTAGGGAATCATATAATGTAAAATGGTACAAGGATATATATGTATCTAAAAGATATCAGTAGATCATGCCTATCAGATGAGTGCTTAGAATAATATGATTAAATTAGATTATTGTGCCTATATAATCTGTATGGAGCCTACCTTTGCTTTATCTGCTGGGGCAACTTCATGGTTCCCTGGGGGGCATGTAATACATCATAGATCTAATTTTGTGAAAGGTATTGTACATAATTGACAGTAGGGAAAGCAAAAGAGTGAGTAAAGAAGAGTGAGAAATGTTCAAAGACCAGGAAAATATGCCAATAACACTTCCATATAACATTACAGGCAAATCCAAGGGCATAGGATGAATCCATAGCACCATAAGAAGGCTTCTAACTAATGTGTTTGGTCATTTGTAGTGCTATGTTTTTAAAAAAGTGAATAAGTCTATTTATTTGTATGGAAATAATCAGACAAAAATGAAGTGATTGAAGTACCTATAGCATATTTGACCACACATCATGTATTTGATATGTGTATCAAACAGGTACATTTGCCAGGACACTTTCTGATGGTGCCATAGACCCATCTAATGCCCTCTAATCATATCTGAACAACATGTTGAAGGGTTATTGGTATGTTTTTGTAAATCTCTTAGTACTCAAACACTTTCTCATACTTCTTTGCTCACTCTTTTGCTTTCCCTACTGTCAATTATGTACAATACCTTTCAGAAACTTAGATCTATGATGTATTACATGTCCCCCAGGGGACTATGAAGTTGCCCTGGCAGATAAAACAAAGGTAGGCTCCATACTGATTATATAGTCATAATAATATAATTTAATCATATTATTCTAAGCACTCATCTGATAGGCATGATCTATTGATATCTTATAGATACATATATAGAGCTTCCTTGTACCATTTTACATTATATGATTCCCTAGCCAATCAAAAATGTGAACCAATTTTCTCTCATCCAGGAGTATAAAATGTATCTGCCCCTACTAACTTAAGGAAAGGCCGCTGCCTCCTGGGCTTCTGGGACAACATTCTAATGTATGTAGACTACTTGGGAACATATGTGCCTAGGAATATGTGTAGCCAATCAAAAATGTGAATATATGTTTTCTTTTTTGTTTTTTTCTCACACATGCAAATACTTAGAGTTTATATGGGGTTCAGGTTCACCCCAAGAGGAGGATGGACTGAACTGAACTGAACTTTGGCAGCCCTAGAACAGGACACATACAGGTGTGCACCTGCAGGTGCATGCACATCTTTGCTTTGGTGAATACAAGTTGTGCAAGAGCATGCAAGGATACCCATCATGCTCCTTCATTCTCATTGTCAGTGCACTCTTGCTGCCATTGTGTTTAGAGTTAATGGCATGGTGGTGTGATGTGTCACCACATTCCTCTGCCCTTGCCGTGTAACGCTAAACATACCACGAGGGATGTTCAACTCAACTCCAAAGAGGCGGACACTCACAAAGAGATACCACAGTGTCTCTTCCAGCTAGTTGAATACAAACCAAAGAATGTGGTCAAAGGACAAAGACGTAAGTTGTACAAGGAGATTCAGAGTACCAAGGATGAGAACGAGGTTATGATGGCAATTGTAGGCTGAGGACGAGGGCTATTGGCTAAGGTCAAGGATGAAGAATGTGATGGAGATCGTAGACTGAAGACGAGGTTTGTTGACAAGGGTTGATAACAACATTAGAGACTCAGAGGACTCAAGAATCGCTCAAGGACAAAAGATTGATACATAGTATAATGTAGAATCAGTGTAAGGAATAAAAGTACAGGGTGAGTGGTATATAAGTATTCCTATCATGAGAGAATGGAATGCTATGGAATGTGATGGAACAAGGGGACACATTGCCATTGTGAGAGAAACGGCTGTGGAGCTGATTGTCCAATCAAAAGGGTTTACATAAGTGAGACAATGTGAACGAAGAAAGTAAGAGAGAATGAGATGAACGATGGAAACAAGAAGGAACGAGATGAGAGAAAAAGAAGAAAAATTGTAACATTACCCCTCTTGTACAATTGAAGTACCAGCTCAATTTTGTTCTTCATAAACACCAGTGACTTCCTCAGAAAAGAGTCCAGACATATGCGCGGCATAAGAGCAGTCATCAGCGATATGACCAGGTTCCATGCAGAGGGCACAAAGTCAGTGAGGGCAGAGATGTGGACCGTGACCCCAGTGACTGCAAAAGTCGTAAAACGAACGAAGACAATGGATGGCAGGGTGACCAGGAGCAGAAGTGTGACAGTGAGGACAACGGAATTGGGGGCAATTGACTCAATAAGGACCCGTATGATGACAGTAAAAACATACGGTGGATGGGGTAGCTTCTCAGTGATAAAACCAAGATTCTAGTATTTGGGTAGGAGAGTCAAGTACTAGTCGTCCATTGGCCAGATGTCAATAGAGAGCATGAACTCGTGTTTGGGCTTCATGGTCAATGATGGTAGAGCCATCAGCGACAGTGGCACTGTCTAAGGCTTCAGTTATCATTGTCAGAGTGGAGGAACTCAGAAGGGAATTGGGAGGTGGAGGAGGAACATCCCAGTATATCGGTCCCAAATTGATCATATCAGAGTTTGATGACGAAGATGAAGGGGGTGGAGAGGATAAACGGTCTATCAGGGTGAGGGAAGATGACGCAGTGGGGGAGGGAGGAGCTGGTATAGGAAGAGGAGATTCTTCAACAGGTGATCACGTAGATTGACCACCATCTGGGTGAGAGGTAACATTCTTGAGATAAAAGTCTCGTTCCTGTGTGGTCAAGGAGGAAAATATAGGATGAAAGATGGGAAGTACAGTATGATCTGAACAGGAAGCCTAGGTACTAGATTGGTGAAACGGTTTAGTACTAATAGGTCAAGGACCTATTCAGACAGCTGTCCAATAGCAACACGAAGAGGAACTCCAAAAGAAGCAGGCAGATTTTGTGGAGCGGAGTGAAAGTGAAGATTTTGAATGTGCACCACAGTATGAAACAACCCAATGAGATGACATAAAGTGTCATTGTTTTGATACGAAGGGTCCTCTTGGATGATTCGCCAGAGAGCGGGATCAGAGAGGATAGCTGAATAGAGAATGGGCAAGACATGAGGCAGAATTAAAGAAGGTTGCACAGGATAAGAGCATAAAGGTGATTGGTCCGAAGTGGTAAAGGAGCAAGATCGAAGAGTAATAGACATAGGAGAGGATGAAGTGAAATGTACGAGGATGACTTTGTTTGATTTTGAAAGGAAATATAATCGAGCAAACAATGAGACCACTGCAAAAGAGGAAACAGGGAGAGAAACAGGATGAAGAATGCATTGCCAGAGGATCAGTTACTAGGTAGTGGTGCACAGCAGCTCGCTATGACTTTCACTGATTCGAGCTGAGTGCAAGTGAGTGAGGAAGGGAGTGCAAAATGCAAAAGGCCAGCTATTTCAGGGAATGAGAGCATTTATAAGTGGAAAGGATCCTGGGAGCATGAAAGAGATTTTCTTCAGGTTCCCAGGTAGCTTCAGACCGAGAGTATCCCTTTCATGTGGTCAGGTACTGATAGTTGCCAGGGCGGCCTTTGTGTGATAGGATAGCTTCTACTTCGAACTCTTCTTCATCATCTATTACATCCGGAGGTGGTTCAGAAAAGAAGGGACCATGTGCTTTGGTTTGTTTGAATGGGGATAGAAGGGAAGCATGGAATGTGTCGTGGATTTTCCAGGAGGGAGGTAGTCAAAGGCAATAGATGAGGGGAGAAATGATTTGAGAGATCTCGAAAGGTCCATGTCGTTTGGGAGCGAGTTTTCTAGAGGGATATGGGATGTGAAGGTTGGTGGCTTCTAGCCATACTTTGTCTCCAACTTTCCAGGGGGAGAATGAGCGGGTGGAGTGGCGAGTCATTGCCATGCGAGCAGAGTCATGTGCTGCAAGGGCTTCTTCTCATGCCTTGGACAGGGCGATCAATCTGTCAGACAGAGTGGGAATGAATGTTTTACCCAAGGCAGGGAATGATCAGGGTTTGTATCCAAGGAGGAGGGAGAACAGAGATGATCTAGTGGAACTATGGGGGACGGAGTTGTGATGGAATTCAGCGGTAGTGAGGAATTCCAACCAGGAGTGGGGATTGTTAGCACAGAAGATATGAAGGTAGGTCTCAAGTTCCTGGTTTGTTCATTCAGTTTGGCCATCAGTCTGGGGGTGGTATGCAGTGGAGAGTCAAATGTCATATTGGAGGAGGTGGGCGAGTTCTAGGGCAAACACGGAGGCAAACTGTGGGCCACAATCCGAGATGATGGAATCATAAAGGCCAAAGTGTTTGAATATGTTGTCAAAGAAAAGTTTGGCAACTCCTGCTGCATCAATGGTTTTGTTACAAGGGATGAAAATTACCCCCTTCATAAGGCCATGGTTGACCACGACCATAATAGAATTGAAATCTGAGGACAAAGGGAGATCTGTGATAAGATCAATGGAGATCTGTCGAAATGGTAAAGACGATGTGGATGGGATGGGAGTCAATGGGGTGACGGTGGGGTGAGTGTTGACCTTGGATTGCTGACATATGGCACAGCCAGTTACAAAGTTTTTGACAAAAGTACCAAGTCTGGGCCACCAGAAATCATGTTCAAGGATGGCTTTCATGCAGAATTGACCAGCATTGCCAGTGGTGGGAGATGAGTGAATATTGTGGAGAAGCATGGAGTGAGATGATGGTGGGACATATAAATGACCTTTGTAAAAGAGGTGGCCATTATCGAATGACCAGTCTTGGAGCAAGGAACAAGGGAATAACAGTGTTGCTTCTTCCATGGCTTTGAGTGCATGAAGGACTAGTGGGTCAGACGAGGATGAGGATCAGATGCGGTCGAGGAGTGCAAGGTCAAGGGCATTGATGATGACTGGGTCTGGAAGGATAGATGTGTCAGCGTTGTCAGAGGAGGTGTCGATGGAGTCTTTCCAGGAAAGGGCATCAGCTGGGCCCATTTGGGTTCCAGAAGTCACTTTCCAGATAAGATCGAAGTCGAGGAGAAAAAGAGACCAGCAGGCTTGATGATGACAGAGTTTTCAAGAGTCTTTGATGAAGGAGAGGTTTTTGTGGTCTGTGATTATCATGACGGGGTGTGAGGTACCAAGGAGATATTGTCACCACTCTTCAAGGGCAAGGATGACAGCTAGGAGTTCTTGGTCATAGATGTTGTAGTTACATTCAGCAGGGGAGAAGGTTTTGGAGAAGTAGGCACAGGGATGGAGGTCACCATTGACATCGGCCTGGAGGAGAACAGCTCCAGAGGCAATGAGGGAGGCATCGGTCATGATAGAGAAAGGACGAGATGTGTCAGGGAGAGCGAGGACTGGGGTGGAGCAGAATTGGTCAATGAGTGTATGGAATGCAGTTTCTTGAAGGGAGGTCCATAACCAGGGTTCGTTTTTGCAAGTGAGTAGGACAAGGGGAGTGATGATGTTAGAGAAGTTGGGAATGAACTTTCGATAGAAGTTAGCAAAACCGAGGAAACTGCAGATTCCTTTGACGGATGTGGGGGGCTTCCAGTCTTTGATGGCAGCAAGTTTGACTGGGTCCATCTCGAGGCGTCCTTGCCCAATGATCATGCCGAGGTATTCCATCTGGGGGGTGTCGAAGGAGCATTTGGAAATCTTGAGTGAAAGGCCATGTTCTCTGAGTTGTTGTAAGACTTGACGTGTGTGATCGTGGTGGAGTTCAATGTCATTCTTTGTGTGAATGCCAAGGTTATCCATATAGATTTTCAACCAACGTTCTGCAAGCATATCCATGAAGATATGATTCATGAAGGCTTGGAATGTGGGTGGAGCATTGTTGAAGCTGAAAAACATCACTGTAGGTTTGAAAAGTCCAAGTGGGGTGATGAATGCTGCTTTCCATTGGTCCTCCTCGCGAATCTGAATGTTATTGTATCCCCAGCATATGTTGAACTTAGTAAACACAGTGGAATCCTTCATGTCATCAATGAGATTGGAGATGAGGGGAAGAGGATACGTGTTTTGGATGGTGAACGAATTGAGATAATGATAGTCTTGGCAGGGGTGAAGAGAACCATCTTTCTTAGGAACGAAGAAGAAAGGGGATGCTTGTGGGGACTTGGACGGGACAATGTGACTGGTTTTCAAATGTTCTTTGACAAAGAGACAACATGCCTCTTTCTCAGCAGGGTTCAACGAGTAGACTTTGGCAATTTTCAGGATGAACATGGGTTTAAGTTCAATGGTGTGATCGTAGGGTTGGTGGGGAGGCAGGGTGGCAAAGGTTTTCTCAGAAAACATGTCTTCGTAGTCTTGGCACCAGGACAGGATTTCATGTTCTTGTTTGGCCACTTGTTGGGCCAGCTGGGTCAAAAGGGTTACCTTGTTGATCTCATTCCGGGGTGGACTCTCACGAAGAGGTACCACAGCATCCTGGAATGGAGTTTCTGGGTCGATACTTACTGTACCATTGATCCAATCGATGGTAGGGTTCCATTGTTTAAGCCAGGGCATATCTAGGATGATCTGTCGTTTGCCAAGGGCAACGACCATGAGTTCAAGTTGGTGATTGAAGGAGGAGAGTTGAGCATTAGCTTGGATCTTGTACTTGATAGCTCCCTTTTTGTTTGGAGAGCCATCCATGTTGTAGGCCATGAGAGGTTTTGGGAGGGATCTAATTCCCATGCGAAGGGCAAGGACGAGGCTAGGGTCAATGAAGTTACCAGTTGCTCTGCAGTCTATGAGAGTGACAGTCATGACGGTTTTTGATCTGGCTTGCAACCAGATGGGTAAATGGATGGTTCGTTGATTGGATAATCCTTTGAATACATGGGAAGGGGAAGAGGGCATCAGCATGTCTTCTCCAGCTAGGAAGTCTTGGACAGTGTAAATTGCGAGTTCCTCATCAGAGGGTTCATTGTCAGGTTCAAGGTAGGCTTTGAGCTTTTGAAGGCCTTTGGTAGGGTCCTTTCCAGAGGTATGAAGTTTGTCAAGGTAAGTGTTGACGGCATAGGTGGGCTTAGGAGTTAAGGGCATCTCAAATGCAGTTTTCAGGACTTCGAGGATTGTGGTTCCATCTACTCCAGAGTTACAAAGTTTGTTGAAGTATGTGCTTAGAGCGCCAGTGGGCTTGGAAGGTTTAGGGTCAAGGTGGGCTATGGTTAAGGTGGGGCAGGTGTTCTGTGGGCAAGGAGATGAAGGTTTAGTGCCAGAGCACTTGATGGCATTGTGACCTTTCTGGCGACAGCAGAAGCAAAGGCTGAGTTTAGCACATTTGATGCACTCTTCTGGGGAGAGTTTCTTGAGTTTGACGTAGGTGATGTCCATGGTTGCTATAGGAATTTGTGACTGTGGTTGAGGTGATGTCAAGCCACTGGGGAGTGCCAGGAGCTGGAGAGTTACGTCTTTCAGACAGCAAGGAGGCAATGTTTCTGGGACGAGGGGAGAACAAAAGGTTCACTAGGGGTGAGGGCTTGGGGATCCTTTCTGATCTAGAATCGCTAGATCCTGGTGGCTATGGCTGGGATGATGGGGTCAATGGTTGAGACAATGATGACAGCGATCGGTGGTCTGATGGTTGATCTAAAGTGACTAGATCCTAGGTGTAACGCTAAACGTACCACGTGGGACGTTCGACTCAATTCCGAAGAGGCGGACGCTCACGAAGAGGTACCACAGCGTCTCTTCTAGCTATTTGAGTACGAACCAATGAATGTGATCGAAGAACGATGACGTGAGTCGTACAAGGAGATTCAGAGTACTGAGATGAGGACAAAGGTTACAATGGGAATTGTAGACTGAGGACAAGGGTTGTTTTACTAAGATTGAGGTCGAAGAATACGATGGAAATCATAGGCTGAGGACAAGAAATATTGACAAGGGTCGAGGATGATGAAGAAGACTCAGAGGACTTGAGAATCGCTCGAGGACAAAAGATTGATACGTCATATAATGTAAAATCAGTGTAAGGAGTAAAAGTACAGGGCGAGCAGTATATAAGTATTCCTATTGTGAGAGAATGGAATGCTATGGAATATGATGGAACAAGGGAACACATCGCCATTGTGAGAGAAATGGCTGTGGAGCTAATCGTCCAATGAGAGAGCAAGATAAGACAAGACAAAAGAAGAAACTGTAGAGTCGAGACATCTACCTTGGAAAGGAAATGACAACACGAGGAGGTCATTGGAAAGAGAAAGGTGAGAGGACGAGACGACAGTTTAGGATACTACTCAGGGGAAGAATGTAAGCCTGAGAGGTAAAGATAAGAGTCATCACCCAAAGGAAATGTTGATGGCCTCAAGAGAAAGTCGTTATCTTACGACGAGAAGAGAAGAGACTAATGGGAAGAGATGAGCGAAGTGTTCAAGAATGGACAAGAGGAGTGAAAGGAAAAAGATTATAACACTAGGGTCGATGACTATGGGGTTGGCTATGACTGGGATGACAACAATCGGTCGTCCAATGGGTGTGATGGGGAGCAGTGACTAGGGTGACGACAGTTGGTCATCCAATGGGTTCAATGGGAGACTATGATGATGATAACAACAATTGGTCATTCGATGACTGCCCTAGGGCACAATGAGGGTCTGTGACAAGGGGAGGTGGTGGGGTAGGCCCTGCTCCATAACAGGAGGGGCTAAAGGAGACACTGATTCTTTTGTAATGCCAAATGTACGACGAGGGATGTTCGACTTAACTCTGAAGAGGCGGACACTCACGAAGAGGTACCACAACGTCTCTTCCAGCTAGTTGAATACAAACCAAAGAATGTGGTTGAAGGACAAAGATGTAAGTTGTACAAGGAGATTCAGAGTACCAAGGATGAGAACAAGGTTATGATGGCAATCATAGGCTGAGGACGAGGGCTATTGGCTAAGGTTGAGGACGAAGAATGCAATGGAGATCATAGACTGAAGACGAGGTTTGTTGACAAGGGTTGATAACGATGTTAGAGACTCAGAGGACTCGAGAATCACTCAAGGACAAAAGATTGATACATAGTATAACATAGAATCAGTGTAAGGAATAAAAGTACAGGACAAGCGGTATATAAGTATTCCTATCATGAGAGAATGGAATGCTATGGAATGTGATGGAACAAGGGGACACATTGCCATTGTGAGAGAAACGGCTGTGGAGCTGATCGTCCAATCAAAAGGGTTTACATAAGTGAGACAATGTGAACAAAGGAAGTAAGAGAGAACGAGACAAACAATGGAAACAAGAAGGAACGAGATGAGAGAAAAAGAAGAAAAATCGTAACACGCTGTTGGCATTGTAGTGGTGGGTGGGCACACTTTGCACTGTCATTAGGTGGGGTATGCACCAACATGCAGCCTTGCTGTTGTTGTGGCATTGGTGGTGGGCACACCGCTGTTGCACTTATATGTGCCATGGCATCACTTGTTGTTGTCATGGCATTGGGAGTAGGCACACCATTGCACTGCCTGCACCCTCCTTGTCATTGCCTGGTGGTGTTGGTGGTGGGTATGTCACTTCTGCAGTTGCTACAGTGGTGAGTGTGCACACAGGTCACATGCAGCCTTGCCATCATTGTGGTATTGGGAGTAGAGACACTGTTGCACTGCCCATGCCTTCCCTGTTGTTGTCTAGTGGGTATGTCACTGCAGTGGTAGGCATGCATGCAGGTCACACATAGCCTTGCTATCATCATGAAGGGCATGTTACCACTGTGGTTGCCATAGTGGCAGGTATACATAATCACGCCGCTGTCATTGGTAGTGACATTGGTGACACATGCACACCCTGTTGCACTGCCTCCAACACTGCCATTGCACTGCATCTGGAACTGTGTCTGTGCTACTATGTAGCTCATCAGAGCCCTTAAGCTCAGACATATCTGAATGCATCGACAACAACATTCTAGATATGACTCTAGATGAGGTATCAGACATTCCAATACCATATCCAGTGTGCCTTTTATGATGTTCTGTCATGTGAGTTTTATCTTACAACATGGTTCCAGGTTTTGTGTGCTCAACTCATTCTCTTTCACAATCTGCTGTTTGCCAGAGATCTATCACTTGATATACCTATGCACAAGCTGTTTTGCCACATAGTACACATATTTGACTTGGTATGGCATACTAGTACTATGGATATTCATGTCAATCCACTGATTCACTGATCTTATCTTCTCTAGGAAAATGACCAGCATGTCCTGGTCACCTGTGCGTACACCCATGAACGCCCCATGAACATATCGGTTGCTCTTTCAACAAGCACACCTGTAGTGATCACTGTTTGGGACAGAGTCTCCAATCCTGAAATCCCATGTCTGTCTTGGACTTACATGCACACCAATGAAGTCATCTTCTCAACATATCCCAAATCCTTGGTTGTTCTGCATTTCACAGTCCTTGTGTTTGATGAACCACTCAACAAGGCAAAGGTGTGCTCATTTTGGATCCAATCTCAAAGTATAAATTCTAATGTATCATTAGCATCAGTCCATCTTTGACTGGTGCAAGGGGTTCAATGTAAGTATGCACCACCATCCCCTACTAGTATTCTGACATTCTGACTCTAGCTCAGTCTCCACTTGCATGGCATTCACCTGCTTTGCTCCTTATAGTGAATGGTTTATAGTGCATTTCATTGGTTCATTTTCAGTATACAAAAACTATGTACATCTATGTACAGATTGACAAAAAATCAATTACATTCAGTGGCCACATTCTCTGCCATCCAATGTGAATCAATCTGTTATCTGAAGTCAGGTATCAAATGGCAACTTCTTATTATCCTCTGCATGGGCACCACCTCACCATAGCACTGGTTCCTTTGAACAGACCACAAGACTACATACATACTGCTATCCATGTCCTTGACCCAAATGGGTGTGAACCACTCAATGTCAGCGAGCGGTCCTTTGGTCTGTCTGTCCAATGGGTAGTAATCTGGGATCATGAATATAGCAAACACTTGGGCAATACAGAGGCCTGAGTGGTTCAGTCAGATATTGAATTGAGGCAAATCATTGTCTGAGAGGCTCACCATTAAGCACCATGCCCTCAGTGTGTGGGTTCTGGTCAGGGCACTGAACCCATGTAAAATCATGGTGAGCACACTCCAATAGGCACCTAGGGCCACACTATTGAGGTGGTGCTACATGAACTATGCATGTTAGGTTTGAGATGTTGACTTTGAGAATTGGTGGGAGCTGAAATATGAGTCATCCATAGAGGTTGAAGGTATCAAATGGGTGTGGGTCAAAAGAGATATTGAGTGAGCACAAGTAATGCTTGAGGCTTTCCAGGAACTGCAATGCATGCTGGTCTTTGATGATCCTGGTTGCAGGGACTTGACATAGGTAAGGAGGATGGATGGTGGGAACTTCACATTGAATGGTGTATGTTGTTGATTGCAGTGCTGTTGTCACCACCATGCCTGTCATTGTCACCATTACCATTTCCTCATCTGCTGCAGTATCTCCATCTCATGATTTTGTGTCTCTACTCCCAGAATGTCTTTGTTGCCATCGTTGCCTCCAAGTTTTGGCTGGATACCATCTTGATGTGCACACCACCCCAAGAATATTGACCACCGACCCACTGCTTCCTGCCAACATAGCCATACAGTCATTTGAATGATGAAATCTTTCTTGTTTGTTGCATGGTAAGCGTCTTTGACATAATCAATGTGCAAGCACTCAGGAGACTCTATGTTGAATCCATCTGCAGAACCAAATTGACAAATCAGATTGACATAGTGCTCCATCACATGGATCTTGGGAATATTGAAGTGAGTGGATTCATGACCTTCAAGCTTGATGAAAATGTCTGTGTAGGTATGAAATGCCTGCAAAGTGTCCTTCAATGCTGCCAGAGATTGTGTTGTGTGGGACTACAACAAAGAGAGGTAGACAAAGTCAAGGATGGCACAAACTGCCTTGACTAGTTAACCATCTTGTCCACTTGCAACAAGCCCAGCAAAGACTTTGGCCATCTCTTTGTGCTCTTTACCTGTCCACTGAGAAACAGCTGAGATTCCATTTTTGAAGTGACGGAGGCCCAGATGTGATGTCATGGCCTTGAACCGTGTGTCAACCTCATCACTCTCCATGATACTAATGCACCACTTGACTAGGTGATCCTTGAATATGCCCTTATACAGCTGATGAAGTAGGTCTGGAGTGAACACCTCAAAGATGTCATAGTACAGCAGAGAAGCCCAGAATGGAGGATACACAGCTCACAGCCCAAGTTCTTTGAAGGCTTGCTTAGCAGCAGTAAGTGGGTTGGAGTCATCCATCTGACATAGGATGTTCAACATTTCAAAAGAATGCTGCTTCTCACTGCATATATGGTCTCCACATGCAGAAGACTGGACTTTGCAGAGTGGGCAGCAGTTTTCCATGCAGCAAGCCACAAGGCACTGCTCCAGATAGTCAGCAACATAAGCAGCAAGGATTGGCCAGACTCACTGAACATTGGAGTCAGCACAGACCATGGGGGTGCCATCTGTCCCTGCACTAGTCAAGGGCTTCAACATGTGTGTCATACAGTAATGAAATAGCCAGTATTTTGCCAGTGACCTTGTCTTTTTAGAAAAGCCATCAAGCTGGGCAATTGGAAGATAGCCCAGGAGTCTTGTACCATGTGAGGATGCATGTCGCCGAACCTCCTTGGATAGGTTTCCTATGGTAAGATAAATGGGCCAATCAGCCTTGTCCCCATGGAAATAAGAGAGCTGAGTTTTGTTAGATGACAGTATGATGGGTGTGATCATTGCACCATGAGGCAGGTGGGACTGTGTATGTGATCAGCTCTAGCAATTGCAGATGTTTTCTGACATACTTGTATGTTCCACCACCAATCTGCTGTCCAAGCCTCATTAATGACCTGCTTGCTTCCCATTTCATCGGTGTGCAGTCTTTCAGGTGCATAATGCATCTGTTCCTAAAACATTGAATTACTGAGAAGCTCTCATATGCACTCCACAGGGTCATGGAACCATAGCTCAACACCCTTAGTCAAGTGCTGGCTGTCCTCATTGCTGCAATCCCCAGTAAGTGTTATGCTTGGCCTGGGTAAGGTCAAGCATAGCCTCAAGGGTCAAGGGTTCTAGATAGTCACTTGTCTCTGCAACAAGAACACTGCCTTTTGTTAAAATATGACCTCCAGACAACTCTGGAGTTACACACGCACTAACTCTGGCTGTTTCTCTCTCATTTCTCACTCTACCGCTTTCAGACTTACTTATGCCTATTATAGTATAGTTATACCTCGTGTTGTTCGCTTGGTGGCACTCCTAATCACTCCAAACACATGCTACTGTGCCTTTCATGTTCCCTGATCCAACATGCCTATTTTCACCTATTCCACTCCAGAGTTTTCTGAAGTTAAGCATGCGCTTGTCTTCGACACTGTTTAATTCTTTTCAATCCCTCCCTCTCACCTCAGTTGTGCTCTGTACTTACCACACAGTCTGAGGTGAGATCTCTTTTGATTACTTGACACCTTGTATTTACCTTACCTTAGTTGGGCAATTGCTGCCCTTATTTAGTACTTTAACACCTTTCACTGCAGTGGGGTCAAAGGGGGTCAAGGGTTCAAGGAACACCTTTTGTTTAGAGGAAGGTGCAAGTTCTCTGGAAAGGGCATGGGAGAGATACTAAAAGTTCAAGGTCAAGATTGAGGAGGTCTAACTTCAGGTACAGGGTCTGTACTCAAAGGTTTACATACTAAGTAGGACAAACAAAGGTAAACATAGAGTGAGTCATATTATGTGAGAAAGATGGAAGAACAAGTCATAAAGGAATCAGCCTGATGATGAGCAAGTGCAATGGAGTCGGATGGATGAGTCATCAGGGAAAAGAAACATGTTTGTGTACACAGATGTCCAAAAGGGGAACACAAGGAAAGAAAATGTAACATTACCCCCATACTAGAGTTGAAGCTCTGATGAAGACACTTTAGTAATCATCCCTGGTAGGGGATCTGGTGATGTTGTCCCAAGCTGTCTGATCCCAGACATCTTTGTGGTCTACTGGAGAAGGAGGGTGAGGGGAAGCACTATGGTGGCAGTTATGACAAGGGGGTCTCCCTTCAATGGTAATGTGAGTGGTTTGTCAACCACGATGAGTGGACGAGGTAGAGGATCTTGAAGATGTCAGTGGCAAGGATAGAGTGGGAGACATTCTGGGGCTTAGTAGCTCCTTGGACAATGTGGGGACAGTCAGCTTGAATATGACCAGGGCAAGTACGAAGACAAAAGAAGCATTGATACTCTAGACAGTCAACATGACAATGTCCCAAATGCATGCATGAAAAGCATGCTCTAGAGTACCTTGGATCTTCTGGCCTAAGGGGACAGTCTTGGATGCCTTCCCTCCTAACATGTTCCCTAGCCATGATGGCCCTGAAGATAGCACTTTCCTCAGTGGTCAGAGGAGCAGAGGAAGCTTTGGATGTGGGAGGAGTAGGAACAGGTTGTGGAACAGGAGGAGGTATGGGTCGAGGAGGGGAAGGTGGCATAGAGGTCTCAAGTAGATATTGTTGCGAAGCAGCTAATTCCCAGAGGTATCATCACAGGTCCTCACAGAACTTGTTGTATCCCATTTGGAAGGCTAGGGCTGCAGCAGAATGATGGATTGCAGCTTAAATGGCCCAAGCGCAGGTAACTGTGCTATTCTGCCAGCCAGGGGATCCTGGGTCAATGATGGAAAGGAGTTTGTTCTGTTTGAGGATGAAGGTGAGAGCGGCAAATGGGGAATCTAGGTCTATGTAATGCTTGATAGGACTGGCTAGTCAAGGGTCATTGATGTACTCTAGGAGGGTTGTTACGTTTTCTTTCCCATATTTCTCTTTTTGGACAATCATGTACACAGACACGTTTCTTTTCTCTGATGACTCACCTGTCCAACTCTGTCACACTTGCTCATCATCAGGCTTACTCCTTCATGACTCATTCTTCTGTCTTTCTCACACAATATGACTCATTTGTCTTATGACTTATGACTCACCCTATGTTTACCTTTGTTTGTTCCACTTAGTATATAAACCTTTGAGTACAGACCCTGTACCCTAAGTTAGACCTCCTCAATCTTGACCTTGAACTTTCATTGTCCCTCTTGTGCTCTTTTTAGAGAACTTGCACCTTCCTCTAAATGAGAGGTGTTCCTCGAACCCTTGACCCCCTTTGATCCCAATGCAGTGAAAGGCAGTGTTCTTGTCACAGAGATAAGTGACTACCTTGAACCCTTGACCCTTGAGGCTACACTCAACCTTACCCAGGCCAAGCATAACAAAAGATCTAACTTCCCCTTTTACAATTACCCTCATGTAAGTCGCAACCATTTCATCCTCTAGATCCCCTCTAGTCAGGTGACCCCAGCTGTCGACTGATTGACCCCTTGAACACCTCTTGTCCACCTCTGAACCCATTGACCCATGTTGGAAATAGCAAAGTACCACTCCCACATTTAGTGATTCTGAAGTGGAGAAGGAACTCCCTGGTCTTTTCAAAGACACCTCTGAAACTCCTGAGACTGACGATCCTATCACTGACTTCCTTGAACAAGAACATGTAGCTGCTCTCGCTGATCAGCTCCATTACTCCACTGCTTTCCCTAACGACAACCAACTCCCTTTTCCCCAACTAGTCTCTCATCCTCCTGCATTGACATTTTCTATTTCTCTTCCCACAATTGCTATAGTGACTGCCCCTACTGCCACCACATCTACCCCTTCAAAATCTAAGTCCTCTCCAATGACTTCTAGACCCACTGAACTCCGTCTTAATGTCCCTGACTCCTTTGATGGAGACTACTCCAAGTCCATCCCTTGGCTCCACTCTGTGCAATTCTACGTGGAAGTCAACAAAGATATCTACAACTCTGATCTGAAGAAGATTGCCTTCACCCTGTCTTACATGACCAAAGGATCTGCCCGAACCTGGGCTGATACCTTCAGAGACCAAGCCTTGACTGCACAAACCTTTGGGACTTTTGCTGAATTCGTTGCCAAGTTTGAACTAGTGTTCAAACACCATGATACCATTGGAAATGCCGTTGCTTGGCTCTCCACTACCCATATGACCAAGGATAAGAAAGGGAATTACATCCCCTCCATTACTGACTACAATGCCAGGTTCCAGAACCAAGTCACTATCACTGGGATCGCTGATCAAAATGTCTTGATCAACTACTATGCCTCTGGCATTCCCTTTCCCCTGATGAAACAGATCCTTCAAATAGATACCATCCCCTCTGCCATCAATGAATGGTACAAGAAAGCAGTATCCTTCCAAACCCAATGGAAATGCGGTGAAGAGATTGCCCAATGAAACAAGAACCCCTCTTGCTTTAGTTACCTACAGACCTCTCCTCCTGCTTACAAGAAAGACTCCAACGCTATGGATGTTGATGCAGTTAGAGTTCATAAACTCACTGCCAAAGAGAAAGAGAGATGCTGCAAGGAAGGACTCTGCTTCCATTGTAGGAAGTCTGGACATCTTAGTGGTGCCTGCCCTGCCTTCCCCTTAAAACCTACTAAGGTCCAGTGAGTCAAAGATGATGATGACTCTTCCCCTGGTCTCAAAGACGTGGAAGATGATGACAATGATAAAGAGGAAGGGACTTCTGTAAAAAGGGTCAGTTTTTCTCTTGAACAGGGTTTTTAAATTGGGGACCTCAAATGACGCAAGTCTCCCCAGTTACATGTGCTCCTGTAATTGTATCCCATTCCAAGAAATCCATGTGCATTGCCTTGCAACTCCTGGAACCCATGCACACAATGAAAACCATTGACACCCGAGCCCTAGTAGACAGTGGAGCTGATCTAAACTGCATAGACTGGCAGTTCATGCAGAAACACACTCTCTACAATGAAACTTGATGTTCCCATCTCTATTCAAAACATAGACCAGACCCCTAACAAGAATGGTGGGATCAAGTATACCTGTACTCTATTTATAGGGATTGAAGGGATTGCCCAACAGACCACCTTCCACATCATATCCTGTGGGAGTGAAAACATTATTCTAGGACTCCCCTGGCTTCGTACCACCAACTCTACCATAGATTGGGCAAGCCAAACCCTTACCATCTCTGAATCCTGTGATGAATCCAATGAACTCAACCAACTCTTCATGGAAGACTCCCACCGACACAACAGATTCTTCAGACCCTCTTCTGATCCCTCCTACCGACACCACCACATAGATACAGTCTATGATGGACGACTCTATGACTTCCTTGACAAGGAGACTGAACCACAGTATATCCAAAGAGCCCTGGATAACTGTAGTCTCCACCAAATCATCCATTGTGGCTCACGCTTTCTTCCAAACACTACTATTGCCCATCTTACCACAGCTACTGAACTCGCCATGGCTGCTGAGGTGGCCAAACCAAAGACCACCCTTCTGCCTGAGTACCTCGAGTACCAATCAGTATTCACTAAGAAAGCAGCTGATCATGTTCCTCCCTCCTGACCCTATAATCATGAGATAAACCTTGATGACACCTTCATTCCAAAGATCAGTAAAGTCTACCCCCTGTCCTCTGATGAATGAAAGGCCACTGAGGATTTCCTTGAGGAAAACCTCAAAGCTGGAAAAATCCACCCGTCCAATTCTCCCCAAGCCTCCTCCTTCTTCTTTGTTAAAAAGAAAGATGGCAAACTTCACCCCTGCCAGGACTACTGATACCTGAATGAACACACTGTTCATGATGCATATCCCCTGCCCTTGATCTCCAATCTTATTGATAAACTCAAGGATGCTAAGGTCTTTACCAAGTTTGATGTCTGATGGGGGTATAACAATGTCTGTATCAAAGATGGTCACCAATGGAAAGCTGCCTTCATCACCCACAAAGAACTCTATGAACTGACAGTGATGTTCTTTGGACTCACCAACTCCCCAGCAACCTTTCAATGGTTCATGAATGATTTGTTTCACAACATGATCACTGAAGGATGGCTAGTCATCTATATGGATGACCTCTTGATCTTCTCTCCTGATGAACAAACCCACACGGAACACATCAAACAGGTGCTCTAGCATATGACTGAGCTTGACCTATACCTTAAGCTGGAAAAATGCCAGTTCGCCACTTCAGAAGTAGAGTACCTTGGAATGATCATCCAACCTGGACAGCTTGCCATGGACCCAGTGAAACTAGATGGCATTGCAAAGTGGCCTACTCCCACCAAGTTGAAGGAAGTTCAGTCGTTCCTAGGCTTCGCCAACTTCTACTGTTGCTGATGGCACAACTTGGTCTAGTACTGGCTTGAAAAACTCTTTGCTTGGCCTGGATTTCAGTGATACAGGAGCTCTTGGTATGCTAGACCCAAACAATGCTAACTCAAATGGCTTATACAATGCCCACAATGGTACCTGGACCCAGCCACCTGTTTTGAATAGTGGGACATTGATGACCAACCCATCCACCACCGATTTCTCCAGTGGTGGGAGGCTCCTGCTTAACTCAGAGCACCCTGGGTCACTAAATGATGCCAAGCATGAGCTAGATGAGCCTAATATCACCCAGATGAACAACTCCACCCATGGAAATGGAATGGCAATAGTGAAGCCCACTTTATTGTCATCTCAGTTACTCTAATACTGACTACTATGCCCATCAGTTCACTTTCTGACACCTGGTTGCCTCTCAATGTAATACTGCCATCATATGGTGTGGTAGCCAGAGTAGGGCTGAGATGAGGTCTGTGCCACCTTCAAGGGAGAGTGTTATCCTTGCCAATAACCCATCTAATCACATACCCCAGGCTGTGATAGACAGCATTAGTGGTGATATCGTGCCCAGGAATTTGGAGGTGAGCATGTCAACATGATTACAAAGCATGCATTTTGAATTCATCTTCAACATCAAAGGTGGGCTTTGACAATGAAGGCAAGGGTGACCAACCAACAAAAAGAAGCAAGGTGGATCGTGAATGTAGTGCCTGCAGGTTGACCATGGATGGCTTGTATGTCATCAACCATGCCTATTTGATTTTTAAGTGTAAACTATCATCTGATGAGCCATGTCCAGATGTCATGGAAACCATCAACGAGCTCACAGTCCAAGCACTTCAAGAGGCCCAGAAGCAGACTGGGATGAACATGCCCACAGTGGGGCGCTATGAATTAGATTTGGTATGTACATTTGTAATGATCAACATGCTATCTGACAATACAATAGGTGAAAGACCATGTACAATTCTGAGGGCAGATCAAGACCAATGCCCATCAGGAGGTGAAGACAGCATACAGTTTTACCACTCCATCACTTGGCAACCCAGATACCAACACCAACCTGATCTGACAGGCTAACCATGCATTGGTCACCTTGCTGAAGACAAAGGATTCATTTGCATTCAAGGCAAGTCCATGTTTTTTGGAACATACTACTACTAATACCATGGTTAGAACCCAAGTGACCAGGTGATCATCAACTCCATGTACTGCAATGTGATAATCAGCAAGCTGGTCAATGAGACCTGGTTTTCCAACATGGAAGCAGACGGTATCCAGCATGCACAATACTTCACCCTATTTACAGTCTCAGTGGTGGCTCCAGTTTTATCAGTGGTAAGTTTTCCTTTTGATGTGTGGTGGATCTCAATTGACTTTATATCAGGTTAAGTGTGCAATTGATAAGTGGAGCACAGGGAAATGGAACAAAATTCAATTTTGAGGGGAAAGCTTACAAGGCAGTGTGCATGCACCATTTCAGACAGCTGACTGCCTGGAAAAACTGGTCAGAAGAACATGCCAAAGAAACAGGGGAGCAGGATCTTGCTAGCCAATTTTTGTAAGATTTATTGTCAAATGGACAGTGAGTGGACTGTGCAACACATGTTTGTGTGACTCACAATGCCATTCAACAGCAGAGCTCATGTGGGCATGCCTCCTGCCAGAGAAGATGGCACTGATGTAATAGAATCATTGAAACAGTTTACATCTGATGATTTCCTCACCAATGCCAGAGCTGTTCTATAAGGAACAAGAGGGATATAGGTGCTCAGAGGTGCTCTTCCATACTACCAAAACAATGTATTGTGCGCATTGCAGCACACTCCAAAAATGGAATTTTTTGACTGCCCAAAACTGGACCAAAACAGCTAGAATCTATGGAAATGGCTATAGTGTTATAAATTGTCTATGCAGTCTATCATAACTACATGTTTGACATATTACTATGCACAACACTTGACATCAGACTGCTGAGTGGCAACTTGCATGTGACTGATGTAGCCATGCATAGCAAAAGACAACACTACTGTATATAGGACTATATAATTGAGGGCTTGGCCACTGGGCTAGTTCCTATACCTGAGCTATATACTGTAGCACTATATAGCACACATAGTGCAGCATTATTTTCCAGATGCACCTTGCTGCTGCCATGGTTGGTGCTGGGCATGCTGTCACCCTTTGTGTTGTTCTTGTTGTGGTTGTGCTGCTGCATACCCAATTGGGACAGAGTGCAGGCAGCAAGCTTGGGTGTAGTGAGTAGTGAGCGCAGGTGAAGTGAACATGTACCTGTTGTGCATGTGCTTTTGCACTGGGGTGCATGTGGGTGTGCAAGGCAGCACTGAGGTGAATGGTGAGTGTGGGTATGCAGTGAGCATGTACCAGGTGACACATATGGGTAGAGACGATTGGGTGGGTATGACAAATGAGAGGTAGGACAAAGAACTAGTTGAACAGACTTGGAAAAAATTTCCAAGTCTGTGTTATGTAAGCAGCCACGTCAGCCCACACATGAGTTCTACAGTGACTCAGTCATACTTACCAAGCTACTACACTACCCAGTGCAAAGGTGCACACAAGTACAGGTGCATGCTCACCTCATCTGAGCTCACCTCACACTACACCCATGCTCTGTCCCCACAATGGGTACACAGTGGCAACTGCAATGATGACAATGAAAAGGGTGAGCAACACAACAGTGTGCCTGGCACCAACCACAATGGCAGCAAGGCAGCACAATGACTTGCACACCACCACCATAACCTACACCAAATGGTGGTCATGCCAACTATGATGGTGGTTTTGGAGGCAGCATGACAGGGCGTGCATATGTTACCACCATTGCTACCACCAAATACAATGCTGGTGGCATGATTATGCACATCTGCCACTGCAGCAACCACAGCAGTGATGTACCCTCCATGATGACACCAAGGCTGCATGTGATTTGCATGCATACCCACCACTGCAGTGACATACCCACCATCAACACCACCAGACGATGATGGGAGGGTGCAGGCAGCACAATGGTGTCCCTGCTTCCAACACCATGATGACAAGTGGTGCTATGGTGCATATGCCACCTAACAATGGTGCAAAGTATGCCCACCCACCACCACAATGCCAATGGTGAGGGTGGAGGAACATGGTGGCATACCACACCACCATGTCATCGACTCCCTAAACATGGTGACAGTGAAAGTGCACCAACAACAAGGATAAGGGAGTGTGATAGGTGTCCAACAAATTATGACACAAAGATGGTGATAAGAGCAAGGGTGGAGTGAGGGTGACACAGTGATGCCAGAAGGATGAGGGAGTGATGTGTTGATTTGATACCATACCATATAGTTCCAGTATAGGATGCATAGTGTTACAGTCACATAATCTTACCTTTACACTTTCTTCTTTTTCATTATCTTATCATGACAGGATCTTATCAAGGGTCACAGCCATGCCATGCAGTAAGTGCTGACTTGATACGTGTTACAGCCAGGCTGTGCCATAAGTGCTGACACATACCTGATCCGATCTATGACTCACACTTCATTTCTCTGAAACATGTTTTATCTCTTAATTTCTGTCTCTTCCATTCTGCCACACCTTGTGTGTGCCTCATGTTTCTTATCTTGGCTGTGTTCATGTTCTTCATTTCTGTGCTGTGCATGGCTATGCTTCTTACCTCTAGGGCTTAGGGTATTACCATATTAGTGACTCATTGGTAGATTAGGTCACAACATGTACATACAGTATGGATAGTATATAAAGGTCAAGGGCTTGCCTGGGATGTCTCCCCAGTCAAGTTCACTTGGAGTATTCCTTCAAACTCCTTGTGATTTTCTCTCTTCTTGGCAAAGGTTGCCATCATCTGATGTTTATGTCTTCAATGGTTTGAAGCTGTTTAACTTGAACTTGACTATAGTTTAAGTGTCAGTACACAAGTTGTACCTCCACCAGAAGTTTTTGAAGAACTCACTCTGATAGGACAGACAGTGAGTAGCCAGTCTTGTGGTCAACATTGACCTTGCTCTGCGCACATTGACAATGGTTGTAGTGACACTCAGGAGACTGCTCTGGAAGATACTGAAGGGCCTTAGTGCCGTCTTCCTCATCACAGACTTGCAGAGAGGGCATCATCAGATGGGCATGCAGCATCTTAGAAGGACCTCGCTATTTTCACGACAAACATCAGGCATCTCATCCCCTGTTGTAGAAGGAGGAACAATGGTTCCTTACATCGACAATGACCTTATCCGTGTCATCAAAGAAGAAATCCGCAAAAGCGATGTACACCCTCGTTCCTTGTCTCACCTCAGCCTCGTAGACGCATCAGGAGTCAACCCTCTGTGGGAATTAGCTGGTTCATTGGAAATAGCTGAAGCGTTTCTCTGGGAGACGTTAGATGGTCTGATTGGACAGGAGCTTGAGGACCTTTACGTAGAAGATCGAGACCAGGTAGAAGTAGAAGGTCGTGAAGTAAGATTTGGGTCAGAGGTACGAGAAGAGTTGATGGGAAGAGTCAGATATAGGACTCCCACCCTATACCCAACAGAAGCAGAAAGAAGGGTCTTGTGCCAGAACCGACAGGTTTACTGGCCGGACTACGCAAGAGTTAGGGAAGACAAATATGTTCTGATTCTTCCTAACTACTTACGACCTCACCACACCTTGAAGGCAGCTAAGCCTAGGGCCGCGTTGTAACAAGTTTACATAATTTCCTTGATGAATAAAGTTTTGCAATTGCAAACCCTGATGAGGTCTTTGCTCAGCAATGGGCTGAAATGCAGGCTTTAGTGGTGCAGATGCATCTGATGATTGAAGTGCAGGAAACAAACCTGCTAAATGTGAACAACAGGATTGCAGATCTTATAACAGATTGTGACCAAGCCAGACAGCACCTTAATCGGGCTGGAGAAAGGGCTCAGCAAGCAGAAGATCAGGCCGTAGAAGCTGAACAGAGAGTTCAAGAGCTTTTTGGTCAGCAACAATGGTTACAGCAAGTCGGTGGTATGCCTCAAGGGGTGCTGACTGGGAAAATAGAAGTATTCGCAGACCCTGGAGATTATGATGGGTCAAAGGCAAAGTTTGAAGAGTGGTGGGTCAAGATAAAGTCATATCTTGACACCAACCCTGTTACTATGTGGTTGACGATACGTGGGATCAGCGAGCTGACCCAGATGATCCTCCAGTCACAAACAAAAACAGGGCATACATGGTCCTATCCCGACTTAAAGGAGCAAAGGCTGGACCTTTCACTGAGACAGAACTAGCAAATCTGTCAGACAGAGGGTATGCAATGTGCCATTGGCCAACATTGGTCAATGAAGTGGAATCATTTTTCCAACCACAATTACAGAGAGACTTCTCTGTAAAGAAGCTACAAGACCTAAGACAGGGATGGTCTGATGTGGATACATACCTTGCGTAATTCAGAGCTCTGCAGCCAAGAGTGCAGATCTCGGATGAACATGCAGTGTTGCTTTTGGAAAACGGAGTCGCCTTCAAAATAAAGAAGGTTCTTTTCGAACAGGGTTTACGACAACTAAACGTAAACCTTACCATGCACCAAATATGTGCAATTGGTGAAAACCAGGAGGCCTATCACTTGGTGACAGGAGGCTCCTTTGACGACCAGAAGAAAGGGAACAAGAAGTTCCAAAAACAAACTGTTAATATGGCAGACTCTGGTTCGTCAAAACTAAAGTTTTACAACTGTAACAAAGAAGGTCACCTTGCAAGGGACTGCAAGGCGACAAAGGTAAGTTGCCCTGAGTGCAAATGGCTCGGCAGCAAACATAAGAAAGAGTGCAAGAAAGGCCAAAAGGGTTGCAAGGTCAGGAGCATGAAGACCAAGGAAACCTCAGAGAAGAAAGAAGATCGGGAAGCGGCAACTTCCTGGAATGAAGAAGGAAGCTCTTGGGAAGCTCTCAGGGGCATGATGTTTGATCAGGCACAGGACTTTTTTGTGTGACATGCCAGAAAGGGAAAAGGCAAAGCGGCATGAAGGAAATGGGCCTTCACACTGTAACGCTAAACGTACCACGAGGGACGTTCGACTTAACTCAAGAGAGGCGGACGCTCACGAAGAGGTACCACAGCGTCTCTCCTAGCAGGCTAAGTGCGAACCAAAGAAGATGAACGGAGGACGTTTAATGGACGTCGTATCTCGAGGACAAAGAGATTCAGAGTTTAAGGACGAGGGCGAGAATCACAATGGAGTTGTGTGTCGAGGACGAAGAACGTTGATTA
>JBBPTV010000347.1:0-26169 GCA_038094275.1 Tubosaeta brunneosetosa | reverse complement strand
TATAGTGTCTTCGTCTCCGTCGGCCGAAGATTGTTGTGTTGAAAAGCGGATCTCTCTTCGCCTGAACGGGTGTAGGCATGGACATGACATGGGCGACAGCGGGCATGGTGAGAGCAACTGAAAGTACAAATCAACAGCGTGGCATCTCGCAAAATGGTCTCGGGTAGTAAGCTGATAAAAGAGGGCGTTAACTCGAGCGTTAAATAAACCTGAGCCTCAAACATGGGACTGTCAGTAAGTTCAATCCAGACGACATGATTAGTTTGATGTATGATTCCATGGCAATCCTCATCAAATGCCAAAGTATGACATACGTACCATCAAACTAACCACAAGGATTGCTGATCACTCAGTCATGACCTACATCGCCAAAGTGATGAAACAGTATGCGATTTGCAAGTGTACACCCACGGATTCTATCTTTCCTGTACAGAACTCGAGGAAGCAGTGATCACTCAGAAAACGGGTAACTCGCCGGGAGAAACAAACGGTGGGTTCCAGCGGGACATTAGCATGTGTCTCTGTGTGCTCAACATACTCTGAGTAGGACCCGTGGCGTGCAAGAGGCTGTGAAGAACCGAAAGTAATTTCGAAGGGTGAAGTGATCGACAAAATCTGCTAGATGGCATCGATGCAGCCGCAAGGGAAGAAGGCGAATAGTGAGCAGTGTGCCTATTCCAAATGTTCTCTGCAGTTTCCCATGGGCTTTCAAGCACACCGACATCCGAGAGTAACACTATCTCCCCCCGCCGCCGTGACCGCCATGTCCACCGCCTCCGCCACCTGAGCCATGCCCGCCAGAGCTCTCTCCGAAACCATGGCTAGTTGGCCCGACCGAGCCTGGCCAACTGGCTGAACCATACGAGCCTGAGCTAGATGAGGTGCCCAGACCGTTGCTAGGGGTTTGTTGCGAGGGTGATGGATCACTTGCGTCAAGTTATAAGCATCGGCCATGGCGGGACGGGGATAGATGTGTCTCACCCTTCGATTAAGTGTTCAAACCATTTAGCGAGGTTAAATCTCTTAGTTTTCGGCGGGGGTAACCTAGTGAAAAGGCATCACCTGTCACGTACGTGCACCAGTCGCTAAACCGTGTCTTACTGTTCAAGTTCTACCCTACGGCGTGGCTCCATCTTTACTAGGCCCGAGTCATATCGGGGAAGATTGTTGTGTTGAAAGGGGTGATTTTGAACGTCTCTCTTTGTCTGAACGGGTGCGGGCATGGACATGACAGGGGCGACGGCGACCACGATGAGAGCTACTGAAAGTGCAGAAAAACAACGCATTTTGCGAAACGGTCTTGGACGTCGAAATAAGTTGGTAAAAGAGGGTGTTGTCAGGCCGTCAACGGCAAACTGATGTAGTTAGAGGATCGAAAGAAGGCTGAAGAAGAGTGGAAAATGAGTAGTCCGACATACAATGCATAGACTTACTAGCCAGTACCTGTGAGCCAGCCGAGGAGATGGCTGCACAATGGGAATAAGTGTTCATCTTTAATATTTTAAGTGAACCTCAAACAACAATCATTTGGAGAGGGGACGCGAAAGTGTGACAAAATACAGCACCGATCAAGCTAATGCGGCTCACCAGAGCTGAGATGAAACAGCGTGCGAATTGCAAGTCCACTGTTTCTAACTTTCTTCCCCGGAACCGCATGGAATGCGGGACAACCGTGCTCATTTAGACGGCGCCGCAACGGCAGAAGCCTCCTACCCCACGAAATGGTAAGACGCAGACCTCGTACACGTTGTTCGTTGGCCAGGTAGAGTTTCATCATTCTCTCGCCACCCACCGGCACAGATCGCACCTCACCTGTCCGTCACAGCTCAGCCACTTGTGCTCACTCGCAACCACAATCACCGCGTAATGGCAAGAGTGAAGGCACCTCACCTCGATGGGGGCGCAACACCCACATAGCGACGAAGAGCAGGGCGACGGCAGCTTAACGGTGGGCATATCACCACCATCTCGATAGTGGCGAGAGGCCGTAACAGCGCACATACCCACTATCACGAAGATGACGAGGAGGGCGAGGGCGGCGTAACAGCGGGCCTCCACCTCGATGGCAGCGAAAGTGTCGGCGGACGTGCCATCCACATTGCCCCACGTACGGGAAGGCGACTACAGCGCAACGTCCGCCCACCACACACGTGACGAGAAAGAGGGCGAGGGCGCTGCGACGGCGTGCCTACTACCATCACCACCACCTCAAGCTCAAGTGCGACGGCACAACAACTGCACCACCACCCATGCGATGACAAAGAGGGTGAGGACGGCACAGCGGCGGCCCACCCACACAACGACACTGTTCGCCACCACCATGGCAACAGCGGGGGGACAAGAGTGCTACAATGACCATGACGCCTGCGACGTAGGGACAATGGCCGGGCGTGCTTGTATGACGACGGGGCGGGTGAGGGCACTACGACGGCGTTCCACCACCATTACCGACTGCGAGGAGACACACAATGGTGCGTACGCAACCATTTTACCTATTGAGAAGTTCTGCTGTTGTATATGGTAACCATAGTACCACCTTTGATCTACCTACTCCGTAGTACTCTGTACAGTCTACTCTGTAGTGAGGGTATTAGTCGGATATAATCTGTATTCCTTTTTAGCACTCTCGACTAGGCATAAGCAGTGTATTTGGAGAGACAATGTTCTATTGAACGACTCCTCTATGCTGCCATCCTCGTAGACCAATCTTGACTCTTCCACTTCTTCCATCCGCTTCGCGTGGTAGGCCACACTGTTGTCGCTCTCGCAGTCTCCATGGTCCTGGTGGTGGACCTGCAGTGGTGAGTCTGCCATTGCGGTTCGTACTGCCCACTCTCACCCCTGTCGTCCTGGTGGCGGCCGTTGGAAGGGGTACGGCCTGAGACACACCTGGATAGCAAGTAGGGGAACCCAGAAGGCGTGCGGGTGATGGTTCGACCTGAGGACTACGCTGGACAGCGGACGACTACCTACGACGCCAAGAACCCCAACACCGCACACGCCGCACACACCCTCTCGCCTGACCAAGCCCTACTGCCACACCGTTGCGTTGCCTGTGTCCTCGCGCGCCATCGGTTAGCTACTGACACCCCGTCATCATCGTCGGTTGTGGTGTTGAGTGCACCGCTGCACCCTCGCCCCCTCGCCGTCGTCCTAGTCACAGTGGGCATGTTGTCTACGTTTATCATTGGTGTCGTGGTGTAGCGCGCATAATTGCGTCTCTCGCCCTCGCCGTCGTCGCCGCCAGGGCGGGTACGCCCGTCGCGCTCCCTTGCCCTAGCCATTGTTATCACGGAGGCGCTACACCGTCGTACCTCGTCGGCGTGGTGATAGTGGGTGGCAAGTGCACTGTTACTCTACCGTGCCCTAGTCGTCGTCGTGTTGGTGGACACACCATTCTCGCGCTCCTCTGCGTCCTTGTACTCCCTTGAGTCCCGTATTGTTGTTGTGGTGGTGGTGGGCATGCCATTGCATGCCCTTGACCTTGTCGTCGCCGTTGCGTCACCTTGGCTCATGCATCGTATTCCTTGATTCTCTTCCACTCTCGGGCTTGGATTTTATGCTCTGCTCGGGAAGGACGATGGCTTTCGCCTGCGATACCTAGCATGGGTAGGCCCGCGTGTGTGCTGACCTCAACCCGCACCCGACCCGTCATAGCCTGTACCCGTATGACCCACGGGTTATACGACGCGCGGATGCCCCTGATGGGTGCATGGGTATGTACCCGTCGCGGGTTAGCCCGCGGGTGACCCGGCCGTGGTAGCTGCGCCTGCGCCACCTCACCATTGTCGTCGGCTGTTGCGCCACTCAGACACATCGTCCTGGGTAGTGGGGCGCACCGTTACGTGCCCCCTACCCTCGCTGTCGTCTCGCGGGTGTTGTGTGGGCTGTTACGTCATGCACTCATTGTCCTTGTCCTTTAGGTGCACGTATATCCTCCGCGCATCGTCTTGGTGGGTGGTGGGTGAGTGGGTGAGTCGCTGTTCGACACATTCTGAGTGGGCCTTGTATCGTGCAAGAGTGAGCGGAGAAGTGAAAGTGAGCCCTAATAGTGAAATGATTGATGCAGCCGGAAGGGAAGAGACGATCGATATAAAATCACGTCGATGAGCAGTTGGCCCATTCCAAAAGTTCTCTGCAGCTCCCCATTGGCTTTCAAGTGCGCCGACATCCAGAACTAGCGCTATCTGCGGTTCCCGCCATGTCAGTGTCCATGCCCACCCGAGCTACCTGAGCCATGCCCATCGAGCTATCCGAACCATGCCCATCCGAGCCAGTTGAACCATCCAAGTGCACCATGTGGCTTCGGCTAAATGTGCCAGTGCCCAGACCATTGCTGGGGGTTTGTTGCGAGGATGATGGTCACTTGCGTCATGTAAGTATCGGCCATGACAGGAGGGCAGATGTGCCTCACCTTTCGTGAGGATTTAGTAAGTATTCAAACTATTTGGCCCCGAGGTTAAATCTCTCGGTTTTTGATGGAGACAACTGGCAGCCTGGCGAAAGGCATCATCCGTCACATACGTGCTCCAGACGCTAAACCGTATCTTACTGTTCAAGCTCTACCCTATAGCGCGGCTTCATCTCTGTCGGCTCCGAGCGCAATCGGGGAAGATTATTATGTTGAAAAGTGGTCTCTTCGTTTTTGAACGGATGCAGGCATTGACATGACAGGGGTGGTGGCCATGATGAGAGCAACTGAAAGTACAAAACAACGACACATCTCGAAAAATGGTCTTGGATAGTAAATCGATAAAAGAGGGTGTTAATTCGAGCGTTGAATAACCCTCGAGCCTCAAACATGGGACTGTCAGTAGGTTCAATCCAGACGATATGATTGATTTGATGTATGATTCCATGGAAATCCTCATCAAATAGTAATGCCAAAGTATGACATACGTACCATCAAACTAACCACAAGGATTGTTGATCACCCAGCCGTGATCTACATCGTCAAAGTGATGAAACGGTATACGAATTGCAAGCGTACACCCACGGATTCTATCTTTCCTGTACAGAGCTCGAGGAAGCAGCGATCCACTCAGAAACGGGTAACTTCGCCGGGGGAAACAAACGGGGCGTTGCAACGGGACATTAGCATGTGTCTCTGTGTGTGTTCGACACATTTTGAGTAGGACCCGTACCATGCAAGAATGAGCTGTAAAGATCCGTGACTTCGAAGAGTGAAGCGATCAACAAAATCTGCTAGATGGCGTCGATGAAGCCGCAGGGAAAGAAGGCGAATAATGAGCAATGTGCCTATTCAAATGTTCTCTGCAGCTTCCCATGGGCTTTCAAGCGCACCGACATCCGAGAGTAACACTATTTCCCCCCGCCGCCGCCACCGCCATGTCCACCACCACCACCACCCGAGCTATGCCCGCCGGAGCTCTCTTCGGAACCATGGCTAGTTGAACCGTCCGAGCCCGGGCTACTGGCTGAACCGTGCGAGCCTGTGCTAGACGAGGTGCCTGGACTGTCGCTGGGGATTGGCTTCGAGGGCGGTTTAGGAACACTTTCGTCAAGTAAGCATCGACCATGGCAGGACGGGGATAGATGTGTCTCACCCTCCGAAGAAGTCTTTTTCAACCCAATCCCAGAATTTAGATCTCTTGGTTTTCGGCGGAGACAACCTGGCGAAAGGCATCACCCGTCACATACGTGCACCAGTCACTGAACCGAGTCTTACTGTCCAAGTTCTACCGTACGGCGTAGCTTCATCTCTGCCAGGCCCGAGTCACATCGGGGAAGATTGTTGTGTTGAAAAGGGAGACTTTGGACGTCTCTCTTCGTCTGAACGGATGCGGGCATGGACATGACAGGGGCGACGGCGGCCATGATGAGAGCAACTGAAAGTACAGAAAAACAACGCATTTTGCGAAATGGTCTTGGACGTCGATATAAGTTGGTAAAAGAGGGTGTTGTCAGGCCGTCAACGGCAAGCTGATGCTGATTAGAGGATCAAAAGAAGGCTGGAGAAGGATGGAAAATGAGTAGTCCGATATACAATGTACCATAGACTTACTAGCCGGTACCTGTGAGCCAGAGAAGGAGATGGCTGTGAAAACGGGAATAAGTGCTCAGCTTTAATATTGGTGATTCGAGCATTTGAGTATACCTCAAACACTAATCATTCGGAGACAGTAGTACATTTCTAGGCGACACAAAAGTATGTCATTACAAACTAATGCGGCTCACCAAGTTGTGATCTGCATCGCCAGAGCGATGAAACAGTGTGTGGATTGCAAGGATGTGCTGTCCACGGATTCTATGTTTCTTTCCGGGAACCGCATCACAGAAAATGACACCGATAGCTCAAATAGTACTGACGTTGACAGCCTTGGCACAAGAATCATGTGATCGCCAATGCCAGCCACAGCCTCAGAGTCAGGCCTCATCGCGCACCCAACCACACCCCCACTCCCTTGGTGCTGTCGCCTCCCAGCCGCGCACTCTACCCGTATGCCCACCACCGCCGCCGCAGCCGCCACTACCACCACCACCGTACTGCGACAATGTGCCATGACAACGAGGAGAGGGTGAAACACGCGAGGGCGAGGGCGACGAGGACGATGGAGGCGCAACAGGTACGCCCACCACCACTACCACACGACGAGGGTGGCGCATTGACGCGCCGCGGCCGAAGTCGGGTTGCGCTAAGGGATGCAAAAACACGTCGAGGGTCGATACCATAAACAGTTTTAGGGACTTGTCCTTAGTGCTCAATGGCCAAGTGTAAGGAAAGTCGTCAAGCGATAACGTTACTCGCCTACTTTGCAGATTGGCATGACACGACGACGGCGACGGCATGCAATGGCATGCCCACCACCGCAACGACGACGACGTCACGGTGCACCACCGCCTACCAAGATGGCGAGATGCAAAGGCACGCGGTACACCACCCGCCGAGGAAGCCGAAGGGGCGCAACGGCGTCCCCACCACTAACAAACGCAACGGCAGGGCGTGCAACTGCGCACGGCACGCCCACCACCTAAGAGACGACGAGGCAGGGGGAGGGGAGCCCAACTGCGCTCCCACCACCAACCGGGACGACAACCAGGCAGGCGCAACGGAGCTCCCACCACAAAGACGACGGGCAGGGTGCGCAACGGCGCACGGCACACTTACTACCCACGAGACGACGAGGAAGGCGAGGTGGCGCAACAGCGCTCCCACTACCAACCAAGACGACGGCGCAAGGCGCGCTCACCACCCGCAAGACGACGAGGGGGGCGAGGGGGCGCAGCGGCGCTCCCACCACCAACCAAGACGACTGGCAGGGTGGCGCGACGGCGCACAGCACGCCCGCCACCCGAAAGACAACATGGAGGGCGAGGGGAGCGCAACGGGGCTCCCACCACCAACCAAGACGGCGGGGGCGCAACGGCGGCACGCCCACCACCCACGAGACAACGAGGAGGGCAACGGGGCGCAACGGGGCTCCCACTAAAATCCAGGACGACGGGGAGGGGTGCGAAACGGCACACGGCACGCCCACCCCCATGAGACGAGGGCGAGGGGAGCGCAACAGCGCTTCCACCAACCGGGACGAGTTGGGGCGTAACTCCAACCCCACAGGACGACGAGGAGGCGAAGGGATGCAACGGCGCTCCCACCACTCACGAGACGACAAGGAGGGTGAGTGGAGCGCAACGGCGCTCCTGCCAGCAACTAGGACGACGGGCAGGGGTGCATAATGGCACGCGGCACGCTCACTATCCAAAAGACGACGATGGCGGAGGCAGCTCGACGAGGGTGAAGGAGCGTAACTGCGCACCCACCACCACAACGCCAACGATGAGGGGGCCCGCAACGGCAGCACCACACCACAACGGGCGGGACAAATGCGGCACCCACCACCGGTGTAGGGACGAAATGGGTGAGGCGAGGGCGACACAGACAGGCCTCAGAGTACAGATGATTCGTATTAGATACGTTCTAATATCATTTTATTAAAATTCGAGTGGAAAAAAAAGCTAACGTACCACAGAAGTCGTACAAGTTACGAAGAGCAACTGAAAACGCAACTCATAAAATGGTCTTGGATGGTAAGTCGATAGTGTTAACTCGAGCATTGAATAAACCTCAAGCCTCAAACTTGGGACTGTCAGTAGGCTCAATCCGGATGATATGATTAGTTTTGATAAAAGTATCGTATGTAGGTGCTAACGAGCACGCCGCGCAGAGAATTATTTAGCTATTCGATATACTTACTAACATTGTAGCTCGGCATCCCGGCTTGCCTATAGCGTACCAGGATGAGCTCCCAACACTCCCCCTCAAGCCGGACTCATGCGGCTTCATATGTGATACTGTCCTTGCACAAGCAATGCTTTCGCACACCATTCTTCATCACATGAGAGGTCCCATTGTTTTCCAACTTGATGTCGACATACGCCAACACCTTGCAGCAAAGAAACGACAGGAACCAGGACTGAGACAATCTTGCGTTGGAAAGGAAGGGATCTATTTCCATTGTGTTGTTATAAATCCGTCGTTCGCAGATCAGCATTCCTTTAATCGTTGCACTGGTATGATTGAATGATTTTCCAAGGAAAAGGACAAATAGCAACGTCGACAGAGTAATTCAAGCAACGAGCAGGCTATTTACTAGGAGTCGGGGACGAGGGCGCGTCAGCGCCGCTACGGGGTCAAACTAACCACAAGGATTGCTGATCACCCAGTCGTGATCTACATCGTCAAAGTGATGAAACAGCATACGAATTGCAAGCGTACACCCACAGATTCTATCTTTCCTGCACAGAACTCGAGGAAGCAGCGATCCGCTCAGAAAACGGGTAACTCGCCGGGGGAAACAAACAGTGCATTGCAACGGGACATTAGCATGTGTCTCTGTGTGTGTTCGACACATTTTGAGTAGGACCCGTAGCATGCAAGAGTGAGGTGTGAAAAACCGTGATTTCGCAGGGTGAAGTGATCGACAAAATCTGCTAGATGGCGTCGGTGAAGCCGTAGGGGAAGAGGGGGAATAACATACAATCACATCAATGAGTAGTGTGCTTATTCAAAATGTTCTCTGCAGCTTCCCATGGGCAGTTCCAAGCGCACCGACATCCGAGAGTGGCACTATTTCCCCCCGCCGCCACGTCCACCACCACCCGAGCCACCCGAGCCACCCGAGCTATGCCCGCCAGAGCTATCTTCGGAACTATAGCTAGTTGAACCGTCCGAGCCCGAGCTAGGGAAACTTTCGTCAAGTAAGCATCGACCATAGCAGGACGAGGATAAATGTATCTCACTCTCCGACGATGGCGCTCTTAAGCCACTTGGGGAAGTTAAATCTCTTCGTTTTCGGCCGGGATAACCTGGCGAAAGGCATCACCCGTCACATACGTGCACCAGTCGCTGAACCGAGTCTTACTGTCCAAGCTCTACTGTACGGCGTGGTTCCATCTTTGCTAGGCCCGAGTCATATCGGGGAAGATTGTTGTGTTGAAAGGGGAGATTTTGGACGTCTCTCTTCATCGGAACGCATGCGGGCATGGACATGACAGGGGCGACGGCGGCCACGATGAGAGCAACTGAAAGTACAGAAAAACAACGCATTTTGCGAAATGGTCTTGGAAGTCGATATAAGTTGGTAAAAGAGGGTGTTGTCAGGCCGTCAACGGCAAGCTGATGCTGATTAGAGGATCAAAAGAAGGCTGGAGAAGGATGGAAAATGAGTAGTCCGATATACAATGTACCATAGACTTACTAGCCGGTACCTGTGAGCCAGAAAAGGAGATGGCTGCGAAAATGGGAATAAGTGTTCATCTTTAATACTCGGTGATTTGAGCATTTGAGCAAACCTCAAACACTAATCATTCGGAGACAGTAGTAAATTTCTGGGCGACACAAAAGTATGACAATACAAACTAATGCGGCTCACCAAGTTGTGATCTGCATCGCCAGAGCAATGAAACAGTGTGCGAATTGAAAGCGTGCGCTGTCCATGGATTCTATGGTTCTTTCCGGGAACCCCATCACAAAAATTACAGAAAAAGACATCGATAGCTCGAATAGTATTGACATTGACAGCCTTTGCACGCAAGAATCATGTGATCGCCATGTTGCGGTTGATGATCATTGCCATCAAGAGGAGACTACGCCAACCATAGTATCAAGGAGCAATACATCCCCAAAGGAACACTTTTTGCCTGAAAGCAAGTTATCATGCAACAGGGTAACTAGCGGTAGTTTCAGACCTTGGATCATTTTGGCCCTGGAGCATTGAATGTTGAGCACATTCACAAAGCTGTGAGAACACCTACGTGACTTGGACCCGCGTCGTAGGGGCCATATAACGACCTTACATTTCCTTAGATCCTAGCTTGTTCGAAGAGTGGTATGTGGGGGTCGGAATTCAGTGGCTCGGGATTTACCTGCGGCGGACCAGTACCATGGTCCTCATCATCATCCATTGGCGCAGGCCCAAAGTCGGCGCTCGTTTCTCGGCTGGCCTGCGTAGAGATTATCCTCTTGAACTCCCCCTTCATCGGGCCTTCGCTCGCAGGTGGCGCCGTTGTCTTAACGTCCGCCTCGTCCACCGCCCACCACCCACCAGCACGAGGGACATTTGTGACAGCCGGCTTGCCCCCACCAAGTAAACTCGTGTCCCGTTTCTTAGTTTCCTTGTATCTGCCCATGACATAGTCATTCCACTCTGCTAGATGGCGTTGATGCAGCCGCAAGGGAAGAAGGCGAATAATATACAATTGCGTCAATGAGCGGCGTGTCTGTTCCCCATGGACTTTCAAGCGCACCGACATCCGAGAGTAGTACTATTTCCCCCCGCCCCCGCCCCCACCATGTCCACCACCACCCCCACCACCCGAGCTATGCCCGCCGGAGCTATCACCGGAACCATGGCTGGTTGAACCGTCCGAGCCATAGCTACTGGCTGAACCATGCGAGCCTGGGCTAGATGAGGTGCCTGAACCGCCGCTGGGGGTTGGTTGTGAGGGCGATTCCAAGCCCTGTCTTTCGTCAAGTAAGCATCGACCATGGCAGGACGAGGATAATGTGTCTCACTTTCCGACGAAGTAGTGTTCAACCCACTTCAAGAAGTTAAATCTCTTCGTTTTCGGTCGAGATAACCTAACGAAAGCATCACCTGTCACATACGTGCACCAGTCGCTGAACCGGGTCTTACTGTCCAAGTTCTACCCTACTGCGTGGCTCCATCTTTGTTAGGCCTGAGTCATATTGGGGAATGTTGTGTTGAAAGGGGAGATTTTGGACGTCTCTCTTCGTCTGAACGGATGTGGGCATAGACATGACAGGGGCGACGGCGGCCATGATGAGAGCAACTGAAAGCACAGAAAAACAACGCATTTTGCGGAAAGGTCTTGGACGTCGAAATAAAAGGGTGTTGTCAGGCCGTCAACGGCAATCTGATGCGGTTAGAAGACCAAAAGAAGGCTGAAGAAGGATGGAAAATGAGTAGTCCGATATACAATGGATCCATAGACTTACTAGCCAGTACCTGTGAGCCAGAGAAGGAGATGGCTGCGAAAACGGGAATAAGTGCTCATCTTTAATACTCGGGCATTTGAGGAAACTTCAAACACCAATCATTCGGAGACAGTAGTAGATTTCTAGGCGACACAAAAGTATGACAATACAAACTAATGCGGCTCACCAAGTTGTGATCTGCATCGCCAGAGCGATGAAACAGTACTGGTGCGAATTGCAGGCGTGCGCTGTCCACGGATTCTGTGGTTCTTTCCGGGAACCCATCACAAAAATCACAGAAAAAGACATCAATAGCTCAAATAGTATTGACATTGACAGCCTTTGCACGCAAGAATCATGTGGTCGCCATGTTGCAGTTGATGATCAATGCCACTGGGAAGAAACCACGCCAACCATAGTATCGAGGAGCGATGAATTCCCAATCATTGGCACACCTCACGCCTAAAAGCAAGTTAATGATACAACAGGATATCTAGCGGTAGTTTCAGACCTTTGATGGTGATCATTTTGGCTGTTGAGTACATTCACAAAGCTGTAAGTGCACCTACATGACTTGGATCCGTGCTCTGAGTTATGTTGAGAGTATTGGTGTCATAGGGACCATATAATGACCTTAGATCTCCTTCGTAGATCCTAGCTTGTTCGAAGAGAGTGGTATGTGGGAGTCGGAATTCAACGACTTAAATCGTGGGAGTGCCTCACGGTACTCGATTTCGGAGGTATATATAAGTCCTATGATACTAATGGGCCTCGGCCCTATAAACAACGGCGGAATCCTTTTTTCGTCAAGACACAAGCCATGCCTGTTTCTTTTTTTCGACGAAGTGATCATTGACATCGTCGAGTGATATCGACTGCAACCCGTTCGTGGACTTGTTTCCATTCCCAAACTCATCCCCTTCAGAGTCGCCCTCGGTCTCGGAACCACTCGCAAACGTCCAGCTGCCCGCGGTGGGGGTCAGCTCGCCCTCCTTGGGGCCGTCCGAGTCACCGGACTGGAAGTCACCGAAATCAAACGAGTCGTCCGAGGAGTAGGAAGATGAAAAGGACGAGGAGGCAAAGGTGAATGGGTCTGAAGAGCTTGCCGCAGAGTCGGAAAATGGGCCGAAACTGTCGTCCTAACAATCCAGGGTCAGTTAAACGGGCCACTTCACAGTAAGCGCGGACGCACGTCATCACAGGTATTCACGCCAAACGGATCATCCGAGAGAGCTTCTCGGAGGGCGCCAGAAGTAGAGGGGTTGAATGCATCCTGTGATGAGATCAGCCTCCGCGGAACATCGACTACACTATGGCCTACTTCAAACCCTGCTGAAGTTTGCCTGTTATTATGTCGGCGCGCTGGTGGAGGTTTTCCAAGGTCAAACGTGGACTGTGTCAACCAGCCCGCATCGTCTTCTTCATCCTCGTCGTCATCCGTATCCGATGTGAGATACTCTCCCGCATGGAGCTCCTGCGTCAAGTAACGCGCAAACTAATACGAAAAGCAGTCAGGGAAAGCAAACACATAAGATTGAGATTTACCTGCGGCGGACCAGTACCATGGTCCTCATCATCATCCATTGGCGCAGGCCCAAAGTCGGCGCTCGTTTCTCGGCTTTCCCGCGTAGAGATTATCCTCTTGAACTCCCCCTTCATCGGGCCTTCGCTCGCCGGTAGCGCCGTTGTCTTAACGTCCGCCTCGTCCACCGCCCACCGCCCACCGGCACGAGGGACATTGGTGACAGCCGGCTTGCCCCCACCAAGTAAACTCGTGTCTCGTTTCTTGGTTTCCTTGTATCTGCCCGTGACATAGTCATTCCACGCAGGCTGTGGCGCATACCGCTCAATGATCTGGCGCAAATCCAACGGGAAATGGTCGAGAGCGGTGATCACGTCCTCCGCCATCAGCGTGAGGTGGCCCATATATCCCAACCGCACCCCTTTGGGTTTAGAACTGCAAAGTGCTATCGTTACATAACGCAACCAACGAAAGAGAATAGAGGACTTGCCTCTCTGCATCGTTTTGTTGTTGTCCATCAACGATACGATGCATTAGCTGGGCATCTCTGAAGAGTGCAACGGTTAACTCGCGATTGAGGCCACCGTCAACCCTGCCAGTGAGAACTTGGTGAATAAAGTCGTAAACAACACTATGTAGAAAGTTATTCCAAGGGTATTCAAAGAAGAGGTCCTGCGCCAGACGGGGTCAGAACAGCCAAAGGCATAAAGCGGAACAAATCCTCACTAATAGCGTCGACAACACAGACGCGTTCAAGAAGCAGTGCTTCATCCACTCGCCTACAGGAATGTCGGGGGCCGAGCTCGTGTGAGTCGAGCGTCGTGAATTTTGACGTGATCGCGTTACCGTCGCCTGCGAGCTTGCCTCTCGCGGACTAGGGCTAGAAGAACTTGATTCGCACGGGAGTTCAGGTGGTGGCGAAGAAGACGGGCACGAAGCCAACGTTTGTGATGACACCGCGGGGGAATCATCGATGCGGAAGTGACCCTTGGCAGATTCATCGTCCATAACGATCTCTTCCATGGCATCATCATCCGAGCTACCCGGGTCGTCGCTCATATCGTCGTCGGAATCCAGGAGAGAAGATGTACGCGAGGGATTCGTGACCGGGAGCTCCAAGGCTGGTTCAACCTCATCCCGTGGCTCGTCCGCGGGATCGCAATCGCGTTCATCCGAAGAGCCCAGCGCAATTACGCGGGCCAATGTCTCCAAAGCTGCCAAACCACCCTGTAACCGACCCTCGCAATCATAAAGATGGTCGTGTTCCGAGCATCGGTTTAAAAGAGACATATTTGAACAGTGGAGAAGTTCGGCGTATAACTCGCAAATCCGATACCGCTCAAACGTCAGCGGGCGAATGAGACCCACGGTAGTCGGCACAAGACCCTGCTGTATAGACCGACGTAAAACAGTTGTCATGCGAAGACGTCAGGATGGACACACCAAAGAACGTGGTTGACGCAGAAACCGTTGAAAGTCGGGTAGTCTCTCGCACATAATATCTAGCAGTGGTCCGAGATTGACCACCCCCATCCGGTCCACCATCTCCTTCATCGCCGCCTCCAACGTTTCTCGTGCGTCCTCAGCACCATGCAGCTGTTGCTGAATCTGAATCAGCCGATTCCGGAGTGTATGGAACAGATAGGGTTCAAAGTAGTCTGAATTGTTCTTTCGGATAAGCTCGATGATGACAGAGATCGAATGAATGACAGATGATGTTGCAGAATGTCCGTTGGGAAGCTGGGACGACGCGGCGGTGTCGTCGGTGCCGTCACTGGCACTGGGTTTGACAAGCGGTTGGTCAGCTTCGAAGTCGTGAAGGATGTAACCGGTGAGGGTAGTAATACTGTCCCTGTGTGCCAGTTCCCGTGCAAAGCGGTTTGAAGCAGGACCGTTTTGAAGTCCTTCTGTCAAGCCAGCGCCAGGCGAGGGTGCGGCCATGGAGATAATACCCTTGATAAGCTCCGACACAACTGTGTGCATGTCACTGGAATGGGCAGGGGAGAGTAAACCTATCAACCTCGCCATAAGTTGTTCTGAAGATAACCACTGGGTGCCGACGGGAGGTGAGTGACTGCGCACGAGAGTGCATGTGAGAGCATACTTCGAGGACACCCGCTCCGCCTGGATGCTCGTCCAGCTGAATAATGCGAACGAGCAGATCCACTATTGAAGGGGTCTCGACATGACACAACAGCCGCTCCACAACAGAGGGTTGAGATTGTATAAACGCAAGCATCTGGAGCAGAACAAGCAATGGAGCATACAGACACGCGTGCCGGAACCTACCTCGGCTGGTTTCTTGGTGAGGAACACGGCGTTGATCTTCGCAAAGTGAGAGGCGACGACCATTTCCACTTTCATGTCCTCTGGGGATCGATCGAGCACGGTCTCCCAGAACGGAGCAAGCAGCTCTTCGCTGTTGTTCACACACGTCTCCACGATGGACCAAATCTCGCTGCAGAGCACCTCGGTAGCGACATACGGGTATCTGTGAACCATAAGACTGTCGCAAGGTCTGGTGAAATGAGTCACGCACTTGAACCGGCCTTTCTCCTCCGCACCCTCGATCTCGCCAGTGACGTAGCCCAATAGGCGCTTCAGGACGTCGACGCGCTGGAAATAATCAATGAGCCTCGTGTTTTGGGATTTGCATTCCTGCAGGAGATCGTCCTCGTCGAGTATGGCTTCGAGCGAAACGTCATCCTTGTCCAGGAGACTGTCAATCGCGGAGGTGTTGTGGAAGCCGAATCTGCACGACAAGGCGAATTATTATTCAGATATATTGGGGCTGAGAGACGAAGAAATACCTCCAGAACATGAGGGCAGACGAGCGCTGCGTTGATGGTAACAGTGGGTAAACAGTTGAGGCGAGTTGGTACGACCAAGTTTGAGTTTCCTAGATTGGTGGCTCTACTCAACTGCCTTGACTCGGTCGATACTCGTAGACTACTGATGGGCCCCCTGGGCCTGATCTCCCAAATGTCCCGTCAAGGTATATTAGAACCAGCCATTACTAACAAGCATATCCTATCGTAAATTCCGTGTATATAAGAAGCTAGTTGTGTGCCTCAGAACTGACGGACCATCAGTCAGCTTCACCGACAAGTACGGGCCAAGAACTCACCCGAATCTGATATGTTCCGCTCGCTTTCGTGAGATAGCGTACCCATTTAATACTATGATAATTGCTTCTCTCGAATACCTTCAAGAACCGAACTATCAGCCCAGAGGCTGTAAACATGAGAACCTGAAAATCGACATCGATGGGCGGCCGCGCCCACACCTGTCGGACGGTGGTGGATGTGAGCTCGGCGGACGCCGTAAATGTACATTCTTGTCCGCCTTGTATTCGGGGAATCCTGACGGCAAGTGAGCACCACATCACGCGAGATGACGCAAGCACATACTTCCATGTCACGACATTTTCCGCAGGGACATACTTGGCTTTACCATTGGCAACTTTGCAATCTACCGTCGTCGTGTTTAGTGGGGTTGGTATTCTAAGTAGAACATCGGTGGCAGAGAGTTTATTTCCAAAATTCGCCTTGACAGAGACTGTGTAGGAAACTTGCGTGGTGCCTATTTCGTTGACAGTCGCAATGACGCGCAGCGGAAGCTTCACGTTCGAGGTAGATCTGTACCTGGAGGAACAGGGTTCAGACCCGGTGCTCGCAATCGAAATGTTTGCTGCTTGCCTCATGAGTTCAAATTCACCATCGGGTGGGATAAAGCTGATGGTTCGATCGGAATCAAATTCATTCAGGCGGACACACTGGTGGAATCGACAGTCGTCCAGCTCCACGCTGTCACTACCACCAGCGTTGCGGTCATTTTTATCAATGACCAACTTATCATTGAGACCAAATTTGCATTCAGGAGTGCCAGACAAATAGGCCCGCATTTGTATGTGACCGTCGACGTCCGCTCGGAGTATGGTCCCTGTGGCGGTAATTTAAGGTCATGCAACAGGACAAGACTTTGTGCAACTGACCCTTGGCACTCATACTGAGGTTGACAGTCTCCACAACATCCACGAAGGCCTCGTTCTTTTTGTACTTGACATCACCGCGTCGCCAACTCGTCGCGCCTGTCGCTTGCACGGTAATCTTGGCAGATTCTTCCTTGAATCCAAGGTGAGCTCTAGCAAAGCATGCAATCAGCAGCAGTACACACCGCAACGTGGGGTGTCGACATGATGCTTTCCGTTGTAATATAACTCTTTAGTGTGTCAATCTCACTGTTTTGCGGGTAGCCAAAATCGTTGATTTCTGAAACACGACCGCGTGAGATAGAAACAAGATAAACACGATAGCAATCACACCATCTATCAATTCATAGATCAGAACAAAGTTGTTCTTGACTGCTTCCTCGTCCACTTTTCCAAAGTAGGACTTGGCAATTGCGATAAAGCGGTAGCAGTACTCGAAGATGAGGGCAGCATTGGCGTTTGTCCTAACCGTTCGTTGGGGTCAGTTCGTGCATTAGAGGGCTGCCGCTTACTTGGTGACAGCGACTACATAGAGGTTGTTGATACGAACGTGGAAGAAGCTCGTAGAGCCCAATGTGATGATGGGTGACCGCACGTCGCTATTGGAAACGACCTGAATCCGGAATACGTCCGCTATTGAACGCCTGGAAGCAGTGGCATGAATGATAAACGACAGGGGAAGATGACGCTACTCGTACTTGAAGTCCGTTCGGTACAGGCGAGAAATCAGGACCTGAGAGTAGATAGATCAATTCTTGAAACGCGTCCGTAGGGTGTGACCAACCTCTCCTTTCTGGTTAAAAATGAAGAACGCCTTGGAAGTGGGTGAGGTTCTAATGCCCTGTTGGTCTCTTCTGAATCTCTCGACGACTTACCGAAATCATCGTTCTGGTCAGTCAACCGTATCCACTTGTCCAACTAGGACATTCCGTCAGCCGCGACCCCCCGATGAAGGGTGTGTTACCTCATATATATTCTAAAGTTACAAAATATTAGCTACAGGCTTACTACTAACGTTAACGGCAAGACACTGAAAGTATCTACCGCTGCCTTTCTGATGCTTGTTTGAACAAGCTCTCCGATTTGCCCCGTGCGCGTTCCTTCCGGACGCGTCGCTGATCGTTTATAGTTCCAACGTAACCTTGAGCGGAGGCCGGACATTGTCAGGCCACCGAAGCCCATCTATAAAAAACCAGAATAATGGGTTCAGAAAGTACGCAATTCCTCTCGCAGGATGTTGCATCGTACCCTTCTTGCCAGCTTGTTCTCTGTCTCTCTCGTATCTGCGTCCCCTTGGAATGGCATCGAATATATGTTTGTGTTCGGTGACTCTTACTCCTCGGATGGCTACAATGTCTCCGCGGGAGTAGACTCCCCAACCCCAGGATACGTGAGTAGTTCCCCTCTCCGTCTCCCTAGTATGCTTGAAGTCCATCCAGACGTCCTCAAATGGCCCGAACTGGGTCGAGTTTTTGAGTGAGATGATACCCACATGCGTCTTGTCGCGTAATTTCACCGTCCTGCAGCTAACACCTACAACCAAACTGTGATCAAGGTCACCAGAGGTGTGAAAAAAGTGTGTGTTCATGACTGAATACCTGTTGAACAGACTTTCGATTTGGCGTACGGCGGAGCTACCATCGACAGTGCTCTAGTTCCTCCGTATCTCCCCACGGTATTGTGAGTGCTTGTAGTGACTCTTCTATCGTTTCCTTATTGTTACCAGATCAGTTGTCGACCAGATTTCCGAGTTCAACGAGCACCTCGCATCGAAGCCGGCAGGGGCCCAATGGGATAGCACGAACAGTCTGTTTGCTATTTGGGTCGGCATAAATGATGTTGGAATCTCGGCTGGCTGGGTTGGGAATCATTTCGGCCTGTCTGATTGGATGACTTGATAGACCAACATCACACAATCCGCTTTCTACGGTACCCTGATGAATCGACTCTTTTCGCAGGTACGGTAACGAATTGCTTCAAGCTCGCACAACTGAACTACTCAAGGTGGATGCTCTGTATAATGCAGGGGCGCGCAACTTCTTGTTCTTGACAGTACCACCTACGAATCGTACTCCCCTTTTTCTCGAACAAGGACCTGAGATGGCGTCCCAAATGGGCGTCGACATCACAAGCTACAACACGCAGCTTTCGCAAAGTATACATAACTTTGTAGAGACCTACGCCGATCTTGACAGTGTCACGCTCTTTGACACGCAGCCCATCTTCAACGTGCTTCTCGACCAGTGGCAGACGTTTGGGTTCGTAAACGTAACGGGCTACTGTGCCGCCTATGAGAACGGTACACCTACGCTTACGTATCAGGTCGAGGGCTGTGCACCCGTGTCGAGTTACTTGTGAGTCAGTTTGATTCTGGTGATGCCGTGGCTGATGGTGATACTCGCAGTTGGCTGAATACGCTCCACCCGTTGTTTACTGTTCACGAGTAAGTACCGCGACGTCGATTGCACCTTGTTATCATGCTCATGGCCTTTGATCAGCTTTTTGGCCAAGGCGATCTCTACCGCTCTCGCTGGAAATATTCTTGTTACGTAGATCCTTATCTACAGAATAGATGGTTGTTGCTGTGTTAACTCAGGGTCCAATGCGTAGTGCTCAAGACGCGTCAGCTAGACACTGCCAACACTAGTGACGCGTCCCCTGGATTCGGCTTAAAGGTCATACCACAACCGTGCGACACCATTGCATCGAAGCCACAATGACAGTCACCGAATTCGCGATCATCCCTTTCCGTTTCGCACCCGACGTCTCTCATCCGACGGTCCACACCCTCCTCCGTAAACTCTTGGATTGGCAGTCCGACTCCTCTGGTTTCCCACTCCATTTCTTCACAGACGAGGGGAAGCCGGGCCTCATCCATCTGGTAACGGGCTGGGCGAGCGCCGAGGCCCATGAAGCGTGGATACAAGGAGATAGGAATCAGGAACTGAGGAGGGCCTTTGCACCATACGTGAATGTAGAGGGAGTGAGGATGGTGCATCTCGATGCTGAGTTCAAGGCATTGGAGACCGGAGGATTGGTCGTGGAGCGATATTCAGTTCATCAACTCGAGGGTGAAGAAGAGGGGCAAGTGCTGGTTGGGAGAGATTTGGATCAAAGTGGCGACGTGTATAAGTTCATGGGAGGCTCCAGCTGTAGAGCCGGAAGTCCACTCGGGGGTGCACCCCACGTCGAGCGCTGGGCGCTAAAGAGACTTCATTTATGATCGAGTGTGCAACATTGAATTAAAGCTGGGGTGACGGAATCAAACATTGACCATCCCCAAGATAGCAAACAAACTACCATCACTGCTGCTAGACCAGCATCTACTTTCCCATTCCATTTCACATCTACATATCTTTCCCTGAGATGTGTTCAAAACTTGCTATGTTTCTATGTTTGCTCACTAGTCTGACCCAATACTACTCTTTGGAAGTGTGAAATGCTGTGAATCTGGTTAATCTGTTGTTTGCCTGTCCTGTGGGTTCAAGAATGATGACTTTGATGTTAGTGGCAGTTATAACAAAGTCTGGTAGTCCCTGCAGACTGCAAGGTGTGCCCTTTCATGTTTATGCATGAACTTAAAGATGGGTTAGCTGTACTGAAAGTGGCATCATGTACCATTGTGAAGGAGAAATATTATTGTTTCCCACCTCAACTATAAGATGTGGAAATTCAAGGGTGGCACAATAAATAGTATAGAATGTATGACAATACTACAAAAATGACTATGATTTCCAGCAGGAAACCCAAGACTCCCCAACTAAGGAAGTATCACAGTGAACATGGTAACCTTTGTTAGAAGCCATGACCAAAGAGTTCATAGGAAAACAAAAGGTATTCCTATTCCAAGGAGCAATCCAACCAAATAAAGCACCTTTGGAAAATTGAATCCACCCATCATGTACATACATGGTATCAAAAAGAAAAATGTCCTGAACTTTCCACACCTTTATGGAGCAATCAAAGGAGCCAGTGACAATAGACCTTCCATCAGGAGAATAGGCAACACAAGAGATAGTATTTGAATGTCCTTGAAATGGACCTGCTACAGTTTGGCCAGTGGTTGCATCCCAGACTCTAATGGTATTATCACCAGAACCAGAAACAATGTGCCTTTCATTAGGAGAATAGCTGACAGAGTGAACAGAACTTGTGTGTCCTTGTAATATATTTGTCATGGTTTGAGTGATTGTATCCCAAACCCTGATGGTGTGGTCTGAAGCACCAGAAACAACCTGTATTCCACTAGAAGAGTAGGCAACAGATAAGATATAACTTGTATGCCCCTCAAATGGACCTGCTATAGTCTGGCCAGTGGTTTCATCCCAAATCCTGACTGTACAATCCCATGAGCCAGAGACAATGCATCTCCCATCAGGTGAATAGGCAAGACACATAACAGATTCTGTATGTCCTTGAAATGGAGGTGCTGTGCTATGGCCAGTGGTTGCATCACAAACTCTGATAGTATTGTCATAACAACCAACAGCAATGTGTTTTCCATCAGGTGAGTAGGCAACAGACTGAGCAACTTCCATCCCTTGAAATGGACCTACTATAGTCTGGCCAGTAGTTGTATCCCAAATCCTGACATCACTGTTGTGAGAGACAGAAACAATATGGTTATCTTTGGGAGAATATGCAATTGATCTGATGGCTTCCTCCTCCTGTAATGGGCCTACCACAGTTTGGCCAATGGTCAAATCCCAAACTCTAATGGTCTTATCCATGGAGCCTGAAACAATATATCTCCCATCAGGAGAATAGACAGCACAAGATATGCCATCTGTGTGACCCTGTAATGAACCTTCTACATTCTGCTGAGCCCTCACATCCCAAATCCTGATGGTCATGTCATGAGAACCAGACACAATGTACTTTCCATCACAAGAATAGGCAACAGTTAGGATAGGTTGTGTATGCTCTTGGAATGGGCCCATTATAGTCTGACCAGTGGTTGCATCCCAAATCCTGATTGTCTTGTCATGGGAGCCAGAAACAATATATCTTCCATCAGGAGAATAAGCAATGGACTGGACTAAATCTGTGTGTCCCTGGAATGGATCTGTTATAGTCTGGCCTGTGATTGCATCCCAAACCCTGATGGTCTTGTCATGAGAGCCAGAGGCAATATATCTTCCATCAGAAGAATAGGCAATAGATGTGACACCATGTGCATGACCAAATGGGCCTAATATCAACTTGCCAGTAGTTGCATCCCAAACTCTAATGGTCTTGTCATAAGAACCAGACACTATATGCCTTCCATCAGGGGAATAGGCAATGGAATGAACACCTTTGGTATGTTCCTGGAGTGGGCCCACCACAGTCTGGCCAGTAGCAGTATCCCAGACTCTGATGGTCTTATCCTGTGAGCCTGAAGCAATATACTTTCCATCAGGAGAATAGGAAATACAGGCAACATTATCTGTATGCCCCTGGAATGGACTTGCCACCATCTGAAAAGTGATTGCATCCCACACTCTGATAGTACTATGAGATCCAGAAACAATATGTCTTCCATCAGGGGAATATGCAACACAGTAGACACTGTCTGTGAGCCCTTGAAATACACCTGCAATGGTCTGGCCAGTAGTTGCATCCCAGACCTTGATGGTGTTGTCATGAGAGCCAGAGACAATATGTTTTCCATCAGGTGAGAAGGCAACAGACAAAACACTATTTGTGTGCCCCTCCAGAGCATGAACTTCTACAGGCCATGTAGCTGGATGTTCAGAGGTGACTGAGATATGACTTTGAAGATGATCAACCCAGAGTGTGTGAAGTGGTGAGCCAGAAGGGGTTTGAGCCATAGCTGATAGATAGAGATGGGGAGTGGCATCTCTGAGGACAGGTGCAAATGTTTTTATGAACCTAAATGCTTCTGATGACAAGGTGGCAATTTCATGACCCTAACAGAATTCCCTGGTCAACAAGAACTACCAATAATGTTATTTTTACCTTGGCCATTGTCTGTAGGATGTTGCAAGCCTCTAGGGCTAGATGAATGGGTGACTGTGGGGAGGAATGTGATAGAAGGCTGATAGCTTCAAGCCAGAAAGGAAAGAATGTCTTGAAAAACAGGGTGATTTCACCCAATAATTCTGGGGTACAGTTGGCATGTTGAAGGTGACTTGTCCAGTATTGACATGAATATGATAAGTGAGGGGGGATAGCCTTGTTTACCCGATGAGTTAAGTCAGAAACCTCGGCATTACGAAGTCGGGAGTCATTGAGATCACATATGTTGAACTTGAGCATGCTCCGCATACATCCAAGCAAAGCTCGTCCAAGGGACAGCGAATGCTCCGGTAGGATGAGGACACGGAATATGAGACTGCGCTTCTCATCTAGTAAGAAGTCGCGGAATGATGTGTGAAGTGGACGAATGGGCTTGTCTTTGTCAAGCACCCCATCTAGCAATGATCCCAACGGCTCGAGGGTTTCTCGGGCTCTTAGGCTATCACCGAAAAGAGCTGTGAGCGAGGTGAGTGACAATGGCTCATGAAGTGACAATATAATCGCCATAACATGCTGGAATCTGTATCGAGCCACATCCAGCGTAAAATCTCGTTCGAAAATGGTTCCTAGAATGGTCCGATAGAGTTTGTCAAGCGGGTGGATAGCTTTATCATGGCCGTTCGCGATGAGTATGTTAAAGCGCTCGCCAGGGTCGAGTCCAGCGGCACCCTCCCCCTGAATAAAGTTGCACGCAGTCCATGCCCACTGGAACAAATGACGTGAATGTTCGACGAGCACTCGGTACCACTCTCCGTTCGGCAACCAGTATTCGAGCTGGGGAAGGTGATGAAGGGAATGTCGAACGAACTTCTCTATGTCCTCATCGACGATCTGATCTGGAATGTCACCCATTTGTTTATGAATGAGGTGTGGGACAGATGAAAATGCGGCCAAGATATCGCTTTCTGGTCTAGTGGTGATCAAGAAGCGAAGGTTCGACGGTAGGGTGTTTTCGGCGAATTGGGTGGAAATAGCCCGCAAGAGTTGTCGACGACCCGCCGGATCACTACTTTCGTCAAGAGCGTCAATGACGGTGACTAATGGCCCGATGAAATGAAGATGCTGGCTAGGTTCGATGATAAGACGTTCCACTTGCTCCATTGGCGACGTTGACGTCCGAAGAGCTCGATCGTCTTTTATGATCTTCCATAGGGCAGCTTTGTATCCAGGATCGCGGTCACAGAGATTCCGAGCGATAGTGCTGAATAGATTTTCTGGATTCCTCCTCGCGACATCGGTACTCGAGAAACAATACGACGACGCTAGCCTCTCCTGTTCTTGGTATAGTCGGGCGATGGTGTGTGCAACTGCAGACTTTCCTGATCCAGCAACTCCAGTAAGAAGGCATACTTGTGGAACAGCTTCGGCGACATTGTTGAGAATGTCACAAATCTCGCTAATGAGGGACTCCCGAGTTCCTGACAAACAACCTTTTTCTTTCGCATGCCTAGCACCGACGGCATATGGCATATCATTCAGGTCGATAGTTTCCGCTGTGTTATATATCGTTGACACGGATCTGAACTAGATGAGTGTAGCTTACCAGTTCGCTCCGTAACATTCAACATCCGAACGACGGTAATCCCCGACTGTAAAGTGACTTGCTCTAAGAATGCGGTCTTGAGTTCTCGCAGCCTGTTCTCGTAATCGACGATCCTTGCATCGATGTCAGAGATCGTGTACTTTGCCGCTCGGATCCCTAGAAGAACATTAGTATAACGATCAAGACGGCGTCGACGACGCCTCACAGAAACTCTTTTGCTTGGCGTATTCGGTAACGAAATAGCCGCATTCCACTACTTGCTGAATCAAAAGAGTGGTGGTCTTCAGATGCGCCTTGATCGCCTTCAATGGCTCAGCATCGTGAACGAACGAGAAGACATCGCTGATCGTGCCCCCCAACCGAATGATCCGATCGTCGCGATTTTGCTGATTTACGAGCAGCTACATGGGTGGTGACGGGATATAAGTGACGATGCGAAATAACGAAAGAAGGACAGACCTGGTTCGTAGCAGAAATGACAGACCAAGCGAGAGAAGTGTAAGGGTGGATCTATGTCGCGTTGAGATATTGAAAAAATGGATTTGATGGATATAACCACCGCTGCGATATCAGCGACAATTTTGTTGAACAAGGCCAGCCTCTCCAACAGAATACCCCACGTGTTCTCAAATGTCTGCACCTCGGTGATAATGGTTGCGGTGGTGTCAACTCCCGATCTCAATTGACCAAATGGTCGGGGAATAGATCCAAGTGACCCTAGCGCTCCAGCAGCCTTCGCGACAGCATCTGTGGCTTGGCGTTCCATTGCATTAGGACCTGCGGGTGGCTCAGCGGTGAGGGAAAACTTGATTGAGATCCCCGAATCAGATTCGTCGGAGGCGTTCTTCCCCAGGGACTCTCGAAATACTTGGTCGCACGGAGGATTAACACCATGACATGCTACGTGGACGATCTTCGCACCTCCGTCCTTTAGCCTTTGCGACACCTCACCGACGGTGCTAGTGAGAACCCCGACCTGCCTGCCCCTGCCGATGTGGTGCTTTTGGTAAACATTGACGACAAGAACAGAGGAGTCGTTCCCGTCACTGACAATGTTCAGTCAGAGAAAAAAACAGTCTGTGTACCCACAAAAACCAAGTATCGTCCCAAGTTATAGAGTTCCCTGTCTCTTTCCCTTCCTTTGTTCGTCGCAATGTAGACGAAGCGCCTATCCAAGACTCGACATAGTATTTCCTCGCGAACACAGGTCTCGACTTTGCTCTAGTACGAAGTTCGATGTCTGGAAAGATCAGCACGCGCAATATAAGCTATAGCGTCGCAATCTCACCCTTAATGGTGATCGTTTTCGTTCTGAGTCATATCATGATTCAGCATCTGCATAAGGGATCGATCGAGTACATACACGATAGGATCCATACTTTTAACCGTAGCCTCGTTTGTATTGTTAGATCGAACAAAGATGGTGAGTGTAGGGGACAAAGTAGTAGGTGCCAAACACATCAGGAAAAAAATGTATGTCTACCTAGCACTACTTAGCCAAGGTAGCACACCTGTGTGTCACCATAAACGTTACATATTAGTGACATTTATGTAACGTACCTTTGTTACTAATGAGAGAGGATTACTATTGCTGCAGTGCTTCAGCACTACACGCAGCACTCAGCAATCCCTCT
>JBBPTV010000346.1:0-26175 GCA_038094275.1 Tubosaeta brunneosetosa | reverse complement strand
CACCATCCCCGACGACATTGATTCGCCCTTGAGCGTGCCGCACATCCAACAAGTGCGTGGCCTGCTACTCCTGGAGAATTACGCTCCAGTCAAGAGAACCAGCTTTGATTACAAAGTCTGGTTGCGCGGGCTGGTCCGCTTGTTCCTGGTACCGGGACGGTACCGGCACCTCCTTGAGGAAGCGGATGTTATTCCGTCTCCTCCTCAGAGCGCGTCGTGGTACGGGTCGTTCACCCGTGATGCAACCGTCGGCGAGATCGCGGCGTACTTAGCTGCGAACGGAATCCTTGCGCGCCAGGCAGACGACGCGTATACGTGGGCACGACAGGCAGCCCGCGAGATGTTGGGCCGTGTGGACAACGGCGGGGGTGACTCCAAGACTGCGGAGGTATATGCCCCCATGAGGGATGACCTCTACAACGGGGTGGACAACCACGCGTATACATGCACCCTCGAACATTACGAGAGGGAGGCAAAGCGAACGGGAGTCCACCCGGACGAGGTAGCCACCCTCATGCCCCGCGACTGCGCAAGGCTTACCCCGGCCGAGTACGGGCGACTACATGACGCCGTGTCATACTACGGCCTTACGAGGGCGTCAGTCCACGCTGTCCCTGATGCGTCTGGTAGCGCAATGGCCGTCGACTTGGTCGACGAGGTCCCGGTTGAGGAGACCTTGGGTGAGGAGGGCGAATTGCTCTCGTACGGGTCGCCAGGGCGCATGTAGGCAATGCGGTCCTTCGTTGTCCGAGGAACATGGTTCCTCATGATTTAATACGTATGATTGGCTTCGGACTTGCGGGAACTATGTTCCCATTCTTTGCTCTATTCTATCCCGGAAGTCTAATCTTCCATTATACCACCGATCTCATTTGTTCGTAGTCTAGTGTTTGATATATATACATATCATTTTCTATTCATCTCTACTTTGTAATGATACGAGCCCCTAATGGGCTCTAATCGGGGAGGGTGTAAGGGGACCGACAGGGTACCCCTATTCTACTTAACTACTGACAAGTGCGCAGATGTAGTGCGCGCTTATGTAATGGTTACCGTAGTTAGCCATTTGACACTTGATGTCAAATGGCTGTAGTATAAAGGGCGAGTAGATCTCGCCCTTGTAAAACAATCTTTTTACCCTGTATCCTGTACCTGCTCACCGCGTAATAAACACGGTTCGCACTAGTTGTGTGACGAGAGCGCCACAGGATCTAACCAAGGAGATTACAACCCCTTACAATGAAAGTTGGGCAAGAAACAACCAGAGTTGGTCTCTGTACAAACTCTGGAGATGTCTGGAGTTATACTTTGACACTCCCACTTGAGCACAGCCGCAGGCCAATAGCCCTTATAAATTTCCAATGTTGTTCGTGGGGTAGGGGTTTCGTAAGAATGTCAGCTACCATATCTCCGGTAGGGACGTACTGGACCACGGCCTCCCCTTTTCCAACCAAGTCATCCCGAACGAAGTGGTACTTTCATTGGATGTGCTTTGTCCGAGCATGGAATTGTGGATCCCGGCATAGAATGATAGTGGCTTGATTGTTGCAATGAAGTGTGGTCGGTCCGGTTTGTGGATGTCCGATTTCCTCAAAGAAAGTCCGAAGCCATGCGAGGTGTTGTCTGGCATTGCTAAGTCCAATGTACTCTGATTCAGTAGAGAACAGAGTGTTACAATCTTTTTCCTTTCATTCCTCTTATCCGTTCTTAAACACTTTACTTATCTCCTCACTTTAGTTTCTTCCCTTCTCGTCGACAACGACTTTCTCTTGAGGCCATCAACGTTTCCTTCGGGTGATGACTCTTATCGTTATCTCTCAGGCTTATGTGCTTTCCTGAGCAGTATCCTGAACTATCGTCTTGTCTTCTCACCTTTCGTCTTCCAATGACTTCCTCGTGTTGTCATTTCCTTTCCAAGGTAGATGACTCGACTCAATAGTTCCTTCTTTTGTCTTGTCTTATCTTGCTCTCTTATTGGACGATCAACTCTGCAGCTGTCTCTCTCACGACGGCGATGTTTCCCCTCATTCCATAACATTCCATAGTGTTCCATTCTCCCACGATTGGAACAGTTAAATACCTGATCGCCTGTACTATAGTTCCTCACTCTGAATCTACGATCCTTGTCGTACTCATTCTCTGTCCTTGAGTGATTCTCAAGACACGTGTGCTCCCTCGTTGTCGTCCTCGGTCCTCTGTCTTCGGTTTGAACTTAGCTTGCTAGGAGAGACGCTGTGGTACCTCTTCGTGAGCGTCCGCCTCTCTTGGGTTAAGTCGAACACCCTCTCGAGTACGCTTAGCGTTACACAGAGCAACCATGCTTTGCAGTTTGCTGGATCAGGAGATGGCACCACAATTACTGATAAAGACGTATCCAGAGACGGATCTGGAGTTGTCTGGGTCTTGTGACCATCCGGCATCTGAGAAACCATGGAAATCCATATCCAATGACACTTCGTTTCTGTCGAATTGGAGTTCCATGTTTGTGGTGCCTCGGAGGTAGTGAAGTATGCATTTTGCAGCATTCCAATGGCACCTTTTGGGAGTGGAGCTGAAATGGCTGAGAGTTCCAATGGAGTATGTGAGGTCCAGTCGTGTTCCCATCATGAGGTACATGAGTGAGCCTATGACCGTCAGGTACGACATCTTAGTTCCATTAATGATCATCTCCGATACTGTGGAGTTATCCTCTGGATTGTTTGCGGATAATGACAGGCTGTGAAGCATGGGCGATTGGCACGGAGCGGAGTTTGTCATCCCGGTGTGCTGAAGAACAGTTTGCGTGTACTGAGTTTGCAATAAGGATATGGTGCGGAGTTTTCAGTTGCGTCAGACTTCAACTCCTAGGATGAACTTTGCTTCTCCAAGGTCATGCATCTTAAAAGTGGATGATAATGATGATTTCACAGAGTTCATGAAACTCCATGTGCTAGCAGCAAGGAGTAGATCGTCGACATATACAACGAGAAAACAGACCTGATTTTGTTTCCAGAGCATGTAGAGACATGTTTTCGTGTTCAGCTTTGTGAAGTCAAGTTCTCCTAACTTTTTGTCCAAGATTCTGTTCCATGTCTGGCCTGCTTGTTTGAGTCCGTACAACAATCTCTGAAGTCGCCAGCAATATCTGGGTTGAATGGGTACTCCCTCCAGAGAGAGGAGGTACAGCTCTTCTTCCAGTTCTCCATTCAGGTATGTGGTAGAGATGTCCATTTGATCCAACTCCAGATTGTATTTTGCTGCCAGGGCCATGATGGTCCGTACAGAGTCGAGGTTTGCAACAGAAGCGAATACCTCTTTATAATCTACACCTTCCTTTTGGGTGAAGCCCTGCACAACGATCTGGACTTTATATCAGTCCATGTCTCCGTTCTCATTGTGTTTGATTCGGAAAACAGGCTTGGAGGTGATCAGAGTTACTCTAGTGGGGAGTGGGACTGTCTCATATACATGGTTTGCATTGAGGCTGAGGAGCTCTTCCTCTACTGTGGATCTCCATTTATCTGCGTCCAGACATTGGTAGGCTTCTTTTATGTTCTTAAGGAGGCTTTCTTCTGTAGGTCCGTGGGCAATGCCAGTGAAGATGTTATCGTGGAGTTGATTGGAACTGTAGAAGGCTCTGGGCACATCAGGAGTTTCGTTGGAGGTTTCTTCATCTGACTCCGTAGGTTCCAGGGTATCTTCGATCTCAGCTTCTTCAGTAGAGTCTTCATGGCCCCCCGTTTCCGTTGTATTTCCTCATCTAAGGTGCATTGATAATCCTGGTTTTTGTTCGCAGGTTTTTGTGCATAGCTCCCTCTGCAAACTCCTCCGATTATTTGTGCAGGAGGATGTACTGGGGTTTGTGATGGAATTGGTTCCGGAGTTAGAGGTTGGAGGTGGAGTTGGCTAAGCTTGTCTGCTAGATCAAGAACTTCATCTGGGTTGTGAATATCTCCCACTGAAGCTGGGAGGGGTGTGGTGACTTGCTCATCGTCCTCCTTGTCTGAAGTTGTTTTGGATGTCCGTATTGGATGAACATTGAGTCCCTCCCACTGATCCTTGGAGGCACAAATCCAAGGAGTAGCTTCGGAGTCGGAGATGGTGGTCCGGTGTTCCAGGTCTAGGAGTTTGTATACTTGTTGTCCGTGTGTGTATCCAAGCATGACACACTTTCTTCCGTGGGCTTGGAATTTTCCTTTTTGCTGTTCTTTTGGGATTAGAGCATATCTGATGCATCCGAAAGGCCAGAACAGGGTGGAGTCGACTGGTCGCTTGAATATTGAGTGATATGGTGTGTCTCCATTTACAGTGGAGGTCAGACTCCGGGTGGAGATGTATGTAGCAGTGGACATGGCATCTGTCCAAAAGGATTTTGGGAGTTTGAAATCCTTGAGCATGGAGTTGGGAAGGAGTGACAGCATTTGGTTCATGCGTTCAGCCAGTCCATTTTGTTCTGGAGTGTATGGTGCGGAGGTTTCTAGGAATGTACCTTCGCTTCTGAGTACATCTTTGAAGTCTTTATTTGTGTACTCGCTCCCCCCGTCGCTTCGGATAAACTGGACATGCAGGTCCGAAAAGCATTCCGTGGTGATTTCGGTGTGGAGGAAGTTTTGGACATCAGACTTCCAACAGAGATAGGTGTTGCGGACATTGCTTTTGTGCTTAAGGAAATAGATCCATGGGAATCAACTGTAATCATCAATGATTAGGAGCCAGTACCTATAGCCCTCACGGGATTGCGGAGTTATTGGACCTCCGATGTCCGTGTGTACCATTTGCAGAGGACCCAAGGTACGTGGGTGTTCATGCGATTTGAATGGTAGTTTCTTTTGTTTTCCCATGGTACATGGTTCGCAGAATTTTGGTGTTCCAGTGAGTTTGTCAATGCCCCGAAGTTGGCCTTTTCATACCATGATTTGAATTCATGGTATGGAGATGTGTCCTAATCGGCAATGTAGAGTATTTATGTCGATGGAGATGAGACTGGAATCCAGAGTATGTATTGGAGTTACCACAGCATGGTACAGTCCATTCTTATGATGTCCAAGCATGACAGTGTGACATCCTTTTCTTATGGAGCAGGAGTTTGACTTTCCTGGGAATGATGTACAGAATCCTAATCTGGACAGCTTGGGTATGGAGATCAAAGATAGTGCAAACTCTGGTACATGTAGGACATCGCTGAGGGTGATTTCATAGTGGTGTTTGTCGATGCTTGAGCAGAGGATTACTGTTCCTATTCCAGTTGCATGTACAATGGAGTTGTCACTGAATTGAACTGGGCATGCGGGGGAGAGTCTGGAGTACGTGGAGAACCAATCTCAATGAGGTACCATGTGTGATGTTGCTCCGGAGTCGATAATAATGGTCTCCTCTGGTGAATTCTTGGGATCGGACGAGATGTAAGCCTGAATGTGTTTGTATAAGGCACAATCTACATGGGCGCTAGCTACATTTGTCTTGTCCGGTGGTCTGGACTGGGATCTCCTTCTGCCGAGTTCGCCTTTTCCCTTTTGTACTTGTCTTTCAACTCCTGTGGCCACCACTTAGAGCTCCGGCATTCCTCTGTACTGTGTCCACTAGTCTGATGGTACTCGCAATGCTTCATGCTTTTCTTCTTCCATTCTCCTTTGACGCTGGCAGAGTGGGCAGAGTTGGATTTGGTGGAGAGCTTTAGTCTGGCGTTTTCAGAGAGGATGCAGATCTCGATGGAGTTGAAAGAGAGTTTGCTTTTGTCGATGGTGTTGATGATTGATGATGCAAAGGTGCTCCATTCTGGAGTTTTTGGGTGCGAGTGGAGGAGGATGAAGGTGAGGATGTTGGGATCGACAACGTACTTCATTCCTGCTAGTTGAGTCTCCAGAGTCCGGATAGACACGATGTGTTCAGAGATGTTGGATTTTCCATCCCACTCCAATGCAAATAGCTGGCAATACAAGTGATAAGTGGAGGGGAGGTCTGACTTTTGATAGAGTTCTAAGAGTGCATCATACAAGTCCTTGGCGGAGGTGTAGGACTCTGTCCAGAGGAGGATTGTGTCACAGATATGATCTTGGATGATACCGTGTGCCTTCTTGTCTCGCTCGATCCACTTTCAGACCTCGTCTCCAGAGCTGATCATGGCAGATGTGGAGCTTTGTTTGGTAGAGGCAGAAGTGGAGGTGCTGGTGGTTTGGCAGACGTCTGTACTGAGAACGACTCCGAGGACCATTTTCCTGCAGAGTTTGGCGGAGATAGTTAGTTTCCACACTTGAAAGTTTTCAGGCCCAAGTAGGATGGGGCACTCAACGATCGAGGAGGTCTCAGAGGGCATTAGAGTTGGAGTCAGGACAAGATAGTGATTATGCTGCGTGAGCGGAGTTGTGCGAGGTCACAGAATGTTATGCTAGTGTGTGCTAGCAGGGCTCATAACCTGTTAAAGTACTAAATAGGGGCGACAATGCCCAACTCAGAATGTGCCACAAGTACTGAGCACAACTGTATTCACCTAAATAGGGGCAACAATGCACAACTAAGATAAAGTAAATACAAGGTACTAAAGGTTAAACAATGTCTCACCTCAGAATGTGCCACAAGTACTGAGCACAACTGAGGTGAGACGAAGAAGTCGGAAGGGTTAAATAGTGATGAGGATACGCGCTCGCTAAACTCTGGGCAAGTCCGGAACAAGATAGGCAAAAATAGGCACGCTGCTTCAGGAAATAACAAAGAGCGCAGCAGTGCATGTTTGGAGGGAGTAGGAGCGTCACCAAGCAATCAACACAAGGTAAGACTATACTATAATAGGTGCATGTGAGTCTGAAAGAGGTAGGATGAAAGTCGGGCGAGAAACGACTGGAGTTGGTCTCTGTACGAACTCCGGAGATGTCTGAAGTTATACTTTGACACGAACAAAAGGGCAGACTACTAATTCGTGTGAACATGCTGCAACGCCAAACCAATGCTTGGTTCGTGGTCCACTCACTTTACTTCCTGGCTACTGTCCCCTTATGCACAGAGGAAGAGAATTGGGCCAAAGACTGTAAGGATGGTATACGCCTCTATTTCCTCTTTGATGTCTGCCATGTTGTGAGCTGCGAAAAGAGAATGTTGGAGATCGAATGGGAACTTTGTATCACTCAGGCTAATGATGCACTCAGCAAGTATAGGCATCTTGTTCGGGTCCATGCACAGCTCCTCAAATTCAAAGATCGCAACCTGTGTGGCCAGGGTGCAAATGCACGGGCTCACAATTCAGTTCGTAGCTTGGAGGACTGCCTTTTGCTATCCCAAGCCAAATATTCGACAGTGCATACTGCATTGACCAAGCTTGGCAAGAAACTCAGCAAGTTGGGTTGGCAACACAAATTACAGCCACTCAAGAGTTTGGACCTGCGACCAATGGGTGATTTGTTGGAGAGAGAGACCTAGGGGACTGCCATGATCTTGTGGATATGGTTGAATTGTGGTCTGCCAACAGACAATGATGTGAGCCTTGAGGATAGTGCATATCCATGTCCATGCATCCCTTTGATAGAGGTGCTCACTGTTTCTCAGCCTTTCAACTGGAGTGGACCAAGGCATGAGCACAATATAATCGCTGGGACGAGAAAACCTGTTTGTTGACAGAGAAGATGTGCCACGTGTTGGAATATCTCAAATGGGAGGCATGTATGTGGGGAAAGGCAGTAGCACAGCATACATTTGAGCAGCCAGAGGATATGGAAGGATTTGTTGCATATGCAAAATGCCAAGCAGCTCTCCGACTCGCTCTTGCCAAAGGATTCACTCACGAGTGGAACAATAGCATAGCAGCCTCTGATGCTGCCATAGGGGACATGGCAGAGGGTAATGGGCCTACGATTGAGGCCCCTCTGTGTGAGCTTTTAGACAACAAGAATATGTAGGTGCATACATAGTTGCAATGCATTCCATCCACAAGGTGCGATCAACAGGCAGCTGATCTATGCATGACATACAGCAATCTCGATCTTGAGTCAAAAATGGGAGCAATGAAAGAAGGGGGATGCTACAGAATATAGGTATAATTATGGAAATGATTGAGATCAAGTCCGACAGAACATGGGATATATTCCCAGTACAAGGATACAGGTGACAGAAGCTGCAGTAAGATACAGTAGGGGATGTATCAACCTTACATGATAGCACAGTCTTGAGATATATCAAAGCAGCACCAGATGGTGCTTTGTGAGAGTCTGCCCCAGAATGAGATTAACAAGGTAACCCTCTCAACCCAGCTGGCCCAACAAACTACCAAACAAGAACATGAAATCCCATCCTGGTGCCAAGACTACGAAGACATGTTCTCTGAGAAAACCTTTGCCACCCTGCCTCCCCATTGACCCTACAATCACACCATCGAACTTAAACCCACCTTCATCCCAAAAATTGTCAAGGTCTACTCGTTAAACTCTGCTGAGAAAGAGGCATGTCATCTCTTTGTCAAAGAACATCTAAAAACTGGTTGTATCATTCCCTCGAAGTCCCCACAAGCCTCTCCTTTCTTCTTTGTACCCAAGAAAGACGGTTCTCTTTGTCCCTGCCAGGACTATTGCTATCTCAATTTGTTTACCATCTGAAATGCATATCCCCTACCTCTCATCTCTGATCTCATCGATGACATAAAGGAGTTGACTGTGTTCACCAAGTTCGACATACAATGGGGGTACAACAACATTCGGATTCACAAAGAGGACCAATGGAAAGTGGCTTTCATCACCCCACTAGGACTTTTCGAACCCACTGTGATGTTCTTCGGCTACAATGCTCCACCCACATTCCAAGCCTTCATGAACCATATCTTTGCAGATATGCTTGCGGAACGTTGGTTGAAAATCTATATGGATGACCTTGGCATTTATATGAAAGATGACATTGAACTCCACCATGATCACACATGTCAAGTTTTACAATGACTCAGAGAACATGGCCTTTCACTCAAGATCTCTAAATGCTCCTTCAACACCCCCCAGATGGAATACCTCAGCATGATCATCGGTCAAGGACGTTCAAGATGGACCCAGTTAAACTTGCTGCCATCAAGGACTGGAAACCCCCCACATCCATCAAGGGAATTCGCAGTTTCCTCAGCTTCGCTAACTTCTATCGGAAGTTCATTCCCAACTTCTCCAACATCGTCACCCCCCTCATTCTGTTCACCTGAAAGAACAAACCCTAGTTATGGACTTCTCTCCAAGAAACTGCCTTCCGCTCACTCATTGCCCAGTTTTGCTCAGCCCCAGTCCTTGCTCTTCCTGACACATCTTGTTCCTTCTCTATCATGACTGATGCTTCTCTGATCGCCTCTGGAGCAGTCCTCCTCCAAGCTGATGTCAATGGTGATCTCCATTCTTGTGCATACTTCTCCAAGACCTTCTCCCCTGCTGAACAGAATTATGACATCTATGACCGAGAACTTCTGGCCATCATCCTTGCCCTTGAGGAGTGGCGACAATACCTCCTAGGAACTTCACACCCTGTCACAGTATTACAGATCACAAGAACCTTTCCTTCGTCAAAGATCCTTGAAAACTCTCTTGTTGTCAAGCCCGCTGGTCCCTTTTCCTCCTCGATTTTGACCTTATCTGGAAGGTAACCCTGGGAACCCAGATGGGTCCAGCTGATGCCCTTTCTTGAAAAGACTCCATTGACACCTCCCTCAACAATGCCAATGCAGCTATCCTCCCAGACCCTGTCATCATCAATGCCCTAGACCTCACTCTCCTCAACCACATCTGTTCCTTGTCCTCGTCTGATCCACTGGTCCTTTGTGCACTCAAAGCCATGGAAGAAGCAACACCTTTGTTTCCCTGCTCCTCCCTCCAAGATTGGTCGTTCGATAATGGCCATCTCTTTTACAAAGGCCATTTATATGTTCCACCCTCATCCCGATCCACACTTCTCCACAGCATTCACTCCTCCTCTACTACTGGCCACACTAGTCAATTCCACATGAAGGCAATCCTTGAACGTGACTTTTGGTGGCCTGGACTTGGTACTTTCATCAAAAATTTTGTGGCTGGTTGCGCCATATGTCAACAATCCAAGGTCAACACTCACCCCACTGTCACTCCCTTGAACCCAATCCAATCGTCATCGTCCTTGCCTTTCTGACAGATCTCTGTTGATCTCATCACAGATCTCCCATTGTCCTTAGATTTCGATTCTATTATGGTCATGGTTGACCATGGCCTTATGAAGGGGGTAATTTTCATCCCTTGTAACAAAACCATTGATGCAGCAGGAGTCACTAAACTTTTCTTCAACAATGTCTTCAAATGCTTTGGCCTTTACGATTCCATCATCTCGGATTGTGGTCCACAATTCGCCTCCACATTTGCCCTAGAACTCGCTTGCCTCCTTCAATATGACATCTGACTCTCCACTGCATATCATCCCCAGACCGATGGCCAAACAGAACGAACCAACCAAGAACTCAAGACCTATCTCTGTATCTTCTGTGCCAACAATCCCCACTCCTGGTCAGAATTCCTCACTACTGCCGAATTCCATCACAACTCCATCCCTCATAGCTCCACTAAGTCATCTCCATTCTCCCTCCTCCTTGGATATGAACCCCAATCATTCCCTGCCCTGGGTAAAACATTCATTCCTGCTTTGTCTGACAGATTGTTTGCCCTGTCCAAGGCATGAGAAGAAGCCCTTGCAGCACATGACTCCGCTTGTATGGCAATGACTCGCCACTTCACCCACTCGTTCTCCCCCTGGAAAGTTGGAGACAAAGTATGGCTAGAAGCCACCAACCTTCATATCCCATACCCCTCTAGAAAACTTGCCCCCAAACATCATGGACCTTTTGAGATCTCCCAAGTCATTTCTCCCCTTGTCTATTGCCTCAGACTACCTCCCTCCTGGAAAATCCACGACACGTTCCATGCTTCCCTTCTATCCCCATTCAAACAAACTAAAGCACATGGTCCCTCTTTCTCTGAACCACCTCTGGACGTTATAGATGATGATGATGAATTCGAAGTAGAGGCTATCCTGTCGCACAAAGGCCACCCTGGCAACTATCAGTACCTAACCACATAGAAAGGATACTCTCGATCCGAAGCTACATGGGAACCAGAAGAAAATCTCTGCCATGCTCCCAAGATCCTTTCTCTGTATAAATGTTCCCATTCCCTGAAATAGTCATTGTATGTTTTTTTTTCCTCTCTCTATGTTACATCCCTTCTTCTTCACCCTTTGACCTTGTCTCATTTTCGCTGCCTTTGCCCTTCTCCTCGTTCTGTTCTTCTTGCTTTACTGGTCCTGTGATTGTTCCTCCTTTGAAGAAAATCATCTTCCTTCACACATTTAACTCTTTATCATCCATTCGCATTTGGCTCGAATTAGTGAAAGTCATAGTGTGCTGCTGTGTGCCGCTACCTAGTATCTGATTCTCTGGCAGTGTGCTCTCCTCCTACTCCCCTTCTTCACCATTATGGATTCTTTTGAAACCACCTTGAATGCTACTACCTCTGGTTGGGATACATCTGACTTTCCTGACAGCATCATCTCTGTGGACGAACCACTCTCTGCTCATTGACTTTCTTCTCCTCCCATGGGCTATCATGATTGCCTATTCCGTCTCTTGGCTGATCCATCTGTTGCTCACTCCTTAGATTACTATCTGGACGTTGATTCCCCTTTACATGCTCTATGCCAACTCCTCTGCCACTTTTGACTCTTGTCAATTGCACAACCTACTGGCTGGGGACGAACCTCTACCATCGATACCCAATACCTGGACATAGCTAATATCAATGCCCTTGTCATCCTTGCTCATCATCTCAATCTTGGAGAATTCCTTGAGGACATCCATCACTATCTGGAGCAGTTATCTCAATCGTCTAAGCCTTTTACCCATCGTCGCCCTATCCCACTGCATTGCAAGAAACCCAAACGTCATCATCATGTTCATCCCTCTCGTCAACGCTCTCCATCCCCCATGAATCATGGGACAGTCTCTTTATCCCTGAGGCATTTGAGAACAACACCGGGTTCCCCCTTGCTACAGATCTTTAAGTCTTCATAGGCACTTCAACAGTACAAAGGGGGTAATGTTACAATCTTTTTCCTTTCACTCCTCTTCTTCGTTCCTGTCTGCTTATCATTCCCTTTAGTTCCTCCTCTTCTCATTGTCAATTATGACTTTCTCTTGAGACTATCAATACTTCCTTTGGGTGATAACTCTCGCCTTTATCTCTCAGGCCTACTTCTTTCCCTGAGTAATATCTTGAACTGTCATCTCATCCTCTCACCTTTCTCTTCCTGATGACTTCCTCGTGTTTTCATTTCCTTTCCAAGGTAGATGACTCAACTCCACAGTTCCTTCTTTTGTCTTGCCTTATCTTTGCTCTCTCATTGGACGATTAGCTCCACAGCTGTCTCTCTCACGACGGTGATGTTTTCCCTTGTTCCATAGCATTCTATAGCATTCCATCTTCTCACGATTGGAACACTTAAATACCCAATTGCCTGTACAATAGTTCCTCACTCTGAATCTACAATCTTCGTCATACTCATTCTCTATCCTCAAGCAATTCTTGAGTCCTCTGAGTCTCCTTTGTTGTCCTTGACTTTTGTCAACGTCTTTTGTCTCCTAATCCTCAAATACCTCAAGAGATCTTTGAATCTTCAAACTTCCAAGATCAACATCCTTTGTCCTCAGTCTATGACTTCCATCATATCCTTCATTCTCATCCTTGAACTCTAAATCTCCTTATCCTTGTTATAAGACTTACACCGTCATCCTTCATCCACATTTGTTGGTTTGTATTCAATTAGCTAGAAGAGATGCTGTGGTACCTCTTCATGAGCGTCCGCCTCTTTGGAGTTGAGTCAAACATCCCTTGTAGTATGTTTAGTGTTACAATTGATATGTTACACTTTTCGACTCTGGTTTCACTCATCACATATCTCCATATCGTGAGCTGTTTGACATGCTGTCGGACATCCCACCCAAGCCCTTTACTGCTGCAAATCAGCAGGTCTTCAAGGCCACTGCCACAGGCAATATGATTATTGAAGTCCCAAATGGATACAACTCTTCACATTTGCATCTCACTAAGGTACTATACTCAAAGGAGGTTGGATACACTCTGGTATCCATAGGGCATCTTGATGAACTAGGTTTCAAGACAGTTTTCACTGGAGGTTTTTGCACCATTCAGGCAGCTGATGGCAAAACAATTGGCCATATCCCTCATACCTCAAAAGGACTCTATCATGTCGTCTGTGAACCTGATACTGCTCAGGCTACCACCCCGCGTACTATCACTGTCATGAAGCTACACCACTTGTATGGACATATTTCCCCATCTGCCACACAAACTCTCACCGAGAAAAATCTAGTTGCTGGCCTATGTTTCGATCTGTCCTCTGATCCTGGGACATTCTATGAATCATGTGTCTATGCAAAAGGAATGCGCAAGCCCATTGCAAAAGAGCGGCAAAGGGAAATCTCTACAAATATTGGCAGTATTATTTGGTTGGACGTCTGGGGACCTGCACCCATTCCTACATTGCACAACAAGTGCTATTATGTCACATTCACTGATGACCATTCCTGCCTCACTTATATGTATACTCTCTGACAGAAGAGTGAAACCTTCTCCACATACAAGAATTTTGCTGCATGGCTTGACCAACAACTTGCCGCTAAAGTCAAACTACTTCACTCGGATCATGGAGGGGAGTATCCGGGAAAGGAGTTTGTGTGTTATTTACAGCATGAAGGAACTGGGCAGTGCTTTATTGCTCCAGATATGCCACAGCACAATGGTGTTGCAGAACACCTTAACTGCACTATTCTTGAGTGTGTTCATGCCATGCTACACTTGAGTGGACTGCTGAAATACCTGTGGGGTGAAGCTGCACAACATGCCGTTTGGCTAAAGAATTGGACACCTATCAAAGTGCTCAATGGCCACACTCCCTATAAAGTCGCTTTTGGTCGTAAGCCCAACATGAGCTGTCTTCAGGAATGGGGATCAGATGTTTATGTCCATATTGTGGTGAATAAGCTGAGCAGACGGGTTAGCAAAGTTAAATGGATGGGAATTGATGACCAGTCAGAAAATGCTTACCATGTGTATTGGCCTGAAAAGCGCTCTGTCATGGTTGAGCGCAATGTTTATGACAGCCCACATTGTCTTGAGGGGGAGGAATCGTTACATGATGAAGATGATCCACTGCTTGCCATTATCCTGCCAGCTGCACAGCCACAACCCTCTGCCCCACTGTTGCTGATTATCAATCCATCTGTTCCTGACCCACCTATTGCCAAATGTCCGCAACGCAACTGAAAACCCAGCCAACACCTTCGTGACATTCTCAATAGAAAGTCTGCTGACCCAGTACCACACAGTGTCCAAGTCCCACCTATCGCCAAACACCCTGCTGCCACTACCATCCCTTATGATGACAATGTTGAACTTGTCCTGCAACTATATGACCACATGGTCGATACCGAAGCACTTGAACCATCTATACTCACCAACACAAAACAGCGATCTGAGTGGCCGCAATGGGAGAAGGGCATTGAGGAAGAACTTGCTACCTTGAAAAAGGCTGGCACATGGGAGCTCATTGACCTGCCCCATGGTGCCAACATTGTAGGTTCAAAATGGATATTCCATGCTAAAAAGGACGCCGCAGGAAATGTCATATGCTACAAATCCCAGCTTGTAGCACAAGGCTATTCACAGGTACCTGGCATCAACTATTTTGACACATACACACCTGTCGCCAAGCTGGAATCCATCCACACCATCCTTGCCTTCGCAGCCCACCATGACATGGAGCTGCACCAGATCAACATCAAGGGCGCATATCTCAACAGTGAATTGGAAGATGGTGAACGCATCTACATGCACCAACCCCCTGGTTATGATGATCCAGCTCATCTGAAACATGTATGTCATTTGCACAAAACCCTCTATGGCCTAAAACAGAGTGGATGATGATGGTACCAGAAACTGGTGGAGATCTTGGTAACAAAAGTTGGTTTCAGGCAGTGCCCTGTTGACCAGGCCATTTTCATTCTACGTTCTGGCGATGACCTAACCATCATAGTCATACATGTCGATGACTGCACCATCGTGGCTACAACACTCGACCTCATTGTTACACTGAAAACACACATCAAAGACTTCGTTGAAATCTCAGATCTAGGGGAATTGCACTGGTTGCTAGGAATAGAGGTAACCCATGATCGTGCTGAGCACACCATTTCATTGTCACAGCACTTGTACTTCAAGTCTATCCTCTGCCACTTCAACTTCAATCAACTCAAGCCAGTTTTGACACCGATGGAGCCAAATCTTAAGCTTAGCACCTCCCAATTCCCCTCGTCTGGTGCCAACTATGCTGCCATGCAGCACATCCCTTACTGTGAAGCTGTTGGATCACTTATGTACACTGCACTTGGAACCCATTTCAACATTTCCTATGCTGTCACCACCATCACCCATTTCACTGCAAACCTGGGCCTCCCTCATTGGGACACTGTCCGTTGTGTTTACAGATACCTACTTGGAACTTTGGACCTCCAACTCACATACGGTGGGAAAGTTCACCCACTAGTTGGATACATGGATGCCAATAGGAGCATGGGGGAAGATCGCAAAGCCATTTCCAGCTACACATTCCTGGTTGATGGAGGAGCCATTTCATGGAGTTTGAAGAAACAGGACATCATGTTCTTGTCGACAACAGAGAGCAAATATGTTGCCACAACTCATGCCACCAAGGAAGCCCTCTGGCTTCGTTCCTTTATTACAGATGTTTTCACTTCGCTCATCGATCCAATCACCCTCTTCTCTGACAACCAATCCGCCATTGCGCTTGCCAAAGATCATCAGTATCATGCCTGAACGAAACACATTGATGTTCATTTTCATTTTATTTGCTGGATTATTGACAACGGAAAACTTCACCTCGTTTTCTGCCCCACTGACGACATGGTCGCCAACATGCTCACGAAAGTGCTGCCCTCACTGAAAGTCAAGCATTTCGCTGTAGAACTTGGACTGCACACAGCTTGAGGAGGAGTGTTGGATTTTGGGCAAGCCTGCACGCAGCCATGGTCCCATGGACATCTTTTCATACGATACTTTATCATTTCTTGATCATTTTCATCTTTGTCTCTTTATCTTGACGAGATCGCTGTTCATATCATAGATACTTTTCTCGTCTTCTTTGTTCTTTGTTGAGCTGCACTCATTATGATATGATACACACTGTATATATACAGACACTTGACTATCCTCATCCTCAGTCCATCGCATCGAACACACTGACTGAGGTGAGTTATTGTTGTAGATTCTTTTACCTTTTCATCTGATTGACTTGTTTGTACTATCACTTGTTTAGGTGAATATACGAACAGTCCATTGCATCGAATGCACTGACTGAGTATTACTTGTTTAGTGCCACTCTTGCCCGTATATTCATGTCATGAGGGACTCAGAACTCTGGAAACAGAGGTCGATGCTCCATTGTCATAGATACTCTCAAGTTCCTAGTAGAGAACCCAAGATCAAGCTTCTGCGAGGGAATTGATCAGGGCCTGGTCCCCCAGGGATGTCAACTCCATTGTTCTGACTTGAGAGGGAGACTGTTGAACTGGTTCCCAGTTGACGGTTACTTCTTGGGTAACCTCAATGGCAATGGCTGTGTGTGAACTGGCAGAGGATGTTGTCAACATATTGGAGAGGATTGTTAGAGGAATGAAGGTCAAGAGAGGAGGATGAAGTGGTATGAATGGATTGGCAACAATGAGGACAATGTGGAGGTCTAGGAATAGATGGTCTTAGAGTAGATGGAGGAGTGTGATAGGAGGAGGATGAAGGAGGAGAGTGATGGGTAGAAGATCTTGGATCAGACTAAATATATCTTGGAGGACATGGTCCTGCTGGATAGTCCAGAAGAGGTTTGGATGGTAAATCTGATTCTGGAGGGACTACAGCAGGAGGGAGAATGTTAATCTCCTCTGGATTCTCAGCAGTATACTGCTGGTTCTCACCTACTTCTGGGTCTGTACCACTAGTTGCACCAGATAAGGAAGGTTCTAAGATATGAATAGGAAATGGAGGAGGAGATGTAGGAGTGGGAGCAGGAATGGCAAAGTGAGGATAGGGAACAGGACGCAGACTATATCTGCAAGGAGTCTGACTGATAGCAATCAACTCTAGATGTCTAATCTCCTCCAAGGAGATAGGAGGGTCACCTAGGTGTATTGTTCCAAACCAGTAACAATAATGGTGTGGAGATGGATTATAATCAGTAAAAGTTGGAGGTTCCCAAGAGGTATTACCCCCAGAGATTGCAGAAGGCACAGCAGAAGGGGGTGGAGAGCCAGAAACAGCTTCTGGAGATCTACTTACGATGTTTGTTTCATGTATCTCAACAGGTTGTACTGGATCACTTGATCAGCAAACTGTAAACAACCACTGGTTAGTTCTGTAGGTCTGCACATTCTCAAACATGAGAATAGGATCAACCACAACTGCACCAAACATCAATCGTAGCATCAATGGGTTGCTAGCATTGGTCCAGCCATATGAATTCTTTGCATAGGTGATTGCATGCAAACCACTATGTTCTACCAGTAGATCAATAGTGGTGGCAGGTGCCAGGGATGTTGCAAATCATTCAGTTAAGGCCTCAAGCTCTGCTTGCACCATAGATCAGGTAGACATCTTGACTATATCAATAACAGTAGTATTTTCCCACCAATCTAGGCAGGGCTCATAACCTAAAGGAATGGTGTAGGGTGGCAAGTCCTAACTGGTCCCTCTTCATGCGCAGCAGCAGGGAAAGGTAATCACCAAGCAAAGAGACTCACTTGACTTGCAGAGTACTTGGTGAGAGTATAGATTAGATAGAGTGGGCAATAGAACAATATGAAAGAAGTGAAGATAAAAGCTTATTGTAACTGTAAATACATGAAACTATTTATATGTTTCAGGTACACATGGGAAATTGCCTGTTACAGCACAGCAATGCAGGGCATGAGGCTAACATAAGGCACAGGGCTATGCCATGCTATGTCCAGCTGTGTCAGATTGATACTCAGCTGACACTGCCTGCCTATTGTTCTGCACTGCCCTATTGCAAATACACTGCCTTGTATTTCAAATACATAGCAATACTGACAGATGCTATGTGCATGGCTATGCTGCTGACTGAGCAGCTTACCAGTCCGCTTATATAGCATTAGTCATACTCATTAGTCATGAGTATTGCAGAATGCATGTGACTGATCATATGACTGACAATCAGTCCAAGTCAGTCCACTATCCAGAGTATCTGATTCTGGACTATCTATCTTTGGACTGTCTCAATCCTGACTTCTGCATATCTGGACTACAATCTGGAGTGCCAGAGTTCAGTCATTTTGACAGGGTATGCCACAGGTCATGGGTATGGGTATGGTGGGTTGGCAGGTTGGCTGGCCACAACCCATACCTGTCAGTACCTGTACCCATGACCCACCATGGGTAACCCATATCCATGTCCTTCACTAGTTGCACCATGCTTGATACTACCAAGGAAATTTGCTGCATGATTAGAACCAGGCACAGTGTTATAAACCCTGCTATTGTAAGCTGGATTACCCCACCACAGTTCATCACACTGTCAAAGTATGACCTCCCATCAGCAAACCACTAATTTCAGCATAGTGACAGCAACACTTACAGTATTATTACAGCATTGTACAGTAACTACAGCAACACATGCCAACAGCATGACATTCCCACATTGGCTACAACATGTTACAGGCACAACAGCTGACAGCAGCACATTCCCACATCAGCTACAACTCATTATAGGCATGACAGCTGACAGCAGCATAGCAACCAAGCAGAGACAGCCACCCACAGTGCACACAAGGATACAGTGGGTCACCTCTCACAGTCTGACAGCAACTGACAGCCCTGCAGTCTGGTGAGCAGTGACCAGAGTGGTTCTACAAGGCCTCAACTCACCATCATCAACATTTTGGCTGCAGACTAACACGGAGCAGGTTATCAATAGCTTGGCACACAACTCATGCAGGCATGGAGACAACTATATCATTGTCCACAGAACAAGTAGGCTAATACGTAACATCTGTTTTGACAACAATAAACACAATGTCACATTTGAACAGGTATGTTGAACACAAATGCATGCATAAACTAGATCTTGGGTGAACTAGACGCTGAATGAAATGGTGTCAGATGGCTTGATAAAGCACATATAGCATCAGCAAATCACGAAGTACCTATGCAGTGCTGTACAGGTTGTCACAGGTGTGACATTGTTACACCAAGGTCCCCCCCTGTGCAACTTAGTCACAGTGTTGCCACAGAGTGACAGAGCTGTACCAGGCAACGTGTGGCTGTACAGCATGCCAAAACTGTAGAGCCTGTGATGCCTGTAGTTTACTGTAAGACATCTGTAGTATGATGTCGTCAGTTTTTTTTTTCCAGTTCACTGTACTAATTGTACACAAATCAAATTATATTAAATATGTAGCTACTACATGAAATCGTATGTACATGCATGTGGCAAGCACACACGCATGCGCTGTTTGCAAGCCCTCACCCTCCCTACACCCATTGTTGTTCCAGTGCCTCTGTGCTCTCATTTTCAGTGTGGGGATCATGGTGGTGAGTCCACTGCATCCCTGCAGCTCCATCTTGTGGTGGTGGGCGCTGTCACCCCCACTGATGTTGTTGGAGTGGTTGGTGTGCTGTTGCATGCCTCGCCCATGCCATCATTGTCATGGGCCCACAGGTGGGTGGTGGTGGTAACTGTGCCATTGTGCACGCCCTTGTCCTTGTCGCCATTGGCATTTGAGTGGTGGGTGCGCTGTTGCACGCCCTCACCCATGCCGTTGTCGTCGTGGACATGCAGGTGGGGTGGTGGTGGTGACCACGCGGTTGTGCTGCATGACCCTTGCCACCATCAGTATTTGGGGGGTGGGTGTGCCATTGTGCACTGTTGCCCTTGCCACTGTCGTCATAGACACACAGGGGTGGTGGTGGTCATGACCATGCTGCTGCGCTGTGTGGCCCTTGCCCTTGTCAGGATTGTGGTGGTGGGTGTGCCATTGCACACCCTCGCCAATGCTGACATTGTCGTGGGCATGCAAATGGGGTGGTGGTGATGGGGACTGCGCCATTGCGCTGCCTTGCCCTTTTCCCCATTGGTACTGTGGTGGTGGATGCATGCAGATGGGGTGGTGGTGATGGTGACCATGCCATTGCACTGCCACGCCTTTGCTGTCGTCAGTATTGTGGTGGTGGGTGTGCTGTTGCACACCCTCACCCATGCTGTTGTCATCATGGGTGAGTGGATGGGGTGGTGATGGGGACCATGCTGTTGTGCCACCTTACCCTTGTTGCCATTGGCATTGGGGTGGTGGGTGTGCCGTTGGGCCCTCGCCCATGTCGTCAATGTTGTGGGCATGAGGGTGCTATGATGGTGATGGTGACTGTGCTGCTGCGCTGCCTCGCCCTTGCTGCCATCTGTACTGCAGTGGCGGGTGCGCTGTTGCATGCCCATGCCTGTACCATCATTGTCGTAGGCATACGGGTGGAGTGGTGGTGGTGACCATGCTGTTGGGCTGCTCGCCCTTGTTGCCATCGGTATTGGAGTGATGGGTGTGCTGTTGCGTGTCCTCACCCATGCCATCATCATCTTGGACAAGCAGGTGGGGTGGTGGTAACCACACCGTTGCACCACCTCACCCATGCTGCCGTTGGTACTGTGGTGGTGGGTACACCATTGCATGCCCTAGTCCATGCTGTCATTGTGGGGACAGGAATGGGGTGGTGGTGGTGGTGACCAGGCCATTGCACCACCTCACACTTGTCACTGTTGGCATCATGGTGGTGGGTTCTCCCCTGCATGCCCTTACCCATGCCATCATCATCAAGGGCATGTGGTGGTGGTAGTAAGAGCACTGTTGTTGCCATTGGTGCAGTGGTGATGGGTGTGCCACATGTACCCTCATCCTCGCCATTGCTATCGCCAGCATGTGGTGGTGATGGTAGTGGGCAGGCTGCTGTGGTCAGCACAATGGTGATGGGTGCACTGTTACACACCCTCTCCGTCAAAGTCACCAGCATGTGGTAGTGGCGGGTGCACCATTGTGCCCCATTAGCCTGTCCTGATGGGGTGGGCGCACGCCATGTTGTCGTCAGCGCAGTGGTGGAGGATGTGCCATTGCATACCCTCACCCTCATTGTCATCATCGTGGTGGCATGGTGGCAGTTGCACCTCCCTCACCATCAACCTGATGGGGTAGTTGCAGAGCTGTCATCAGTGCAGTGGTGGTGGGTGTGCCGTTGCATACCCTCACCCTTGTTGTGGTTGGCGGCAGCAGCACATGGTGGTAGGTGGTAGCGGTGGGTCAGTTGTGCCTGCTCAGCCCCATCCCTCCCCTGATGGGGTATGCACGCTGAGTTGTCATTGGCACAGTGGTGGTTGGTGTGCTGTTGTGTGCCCCTACCCTCATTGTTGTTGTTGTTGTTGTGTAGTGGTGGTGGCGGGTATGCTGTTGCCCCCCTGCTGATGGTAGCAGTGGGTGTGTGCAAGAGGGAGGCGGTGTGCATGGAGCCATTTGGGGTGTGGGAGGTGAGGTGATGGGTAGCAGCAGTTGATGGCGTGGGGGACGGTGAAGCACAAAGGTGGGAGGCAACAGCTAAACAGTGCTGAGGGAAGTTGGGAGCAGCAAGCAGGTGTGTAGTAATGGTAATTAATGTCACATGATTCATTTGTGCAAAATCTCTAAGTCTACATCTATTACAAATCTATTACTACCTTACATTAGCTATGTACCCTAGTTACTGTATGTAGCCTGTAGTGCTGTTGAGCCCTGTAGCACTCTCAAACTCAGTAGTGCTGTCAACTGGTGGTGCTGTGATGTGATGTGACGTCTCGTGACACTGTGACAACTGTAGCTAGTACTGTAACTATTCTATTGATGTATTAGCTATGTATCCTAGTTACCTGTAGCGCTGTCATGCTGTCAGCGGGTGGTGCTGTGACATGATGTCACACCTTGTGACACAGTGACATCACTGTACCCTACTGTAACTATTCTACAGTTGTATTAGCTATGTATCCTAGTTACCTGTAGTGCTGTCAAACCCAGTAGCACTGTTAGCGGATGGTGCTGTGATGTGATGTCACACCTTGTGATGCTGTGATGCAGCTGTACCTTACTTGTAACTATGTGACTCTGTGACTCTGTTGGCATGCAGTGATGTAACATGATGTAACATGCTGTCACTAGCTGTCAAATTGCCATAATTATTGTAATAATTATAAAATACTGTCCCAAAATTAGTGATTTGCTGATGAGTGCACACACCAGAGAAAGAAATTTGCATATTGGATGTGTGCAGGCGCTTTTGCTTTAAAAGATCATATAGAGTGCCTTCAGCCATCTGAATAGAGTTGTGTACTGACCCCAGTTCTGACTCGGCATCCTCCAGTCTCCTCTCTGTCTCATGTGCCTGCAACTTGCATAACTCACTGACAACCATACTTTTCTCCAGTGCTGTGGCAGCAAGTTGTTTTTCAAGATGCTAGACATTGGTTTGAGCCCACGCAATATCAAGGAGCAGGAGCGCCTCTTGCCGTTTGAACTTCTCATGTTCAGTATCAACAACATCCAACTCAAACTACACAAATGAAATGTAATTAAGGCAAGTGTTTGAGACAGCAAAAAACTTGAATACCTTAGAGTAGAACCTCTTTCTCCCCAGTAAGCTCACAGCTGGTGACACTGTGGGTGTCAAGCTTAGGTGCAAATTTTGAAGAGACCCCCCAGCAGCCGAAAGGCTTGCAGGAGACCACCATGCATGAATGGCTCTGACCGCCAATGGTGTACCCCTCGCTAGTGGTTGGACTTTCAAAGTCTGGCAGGTCCTAAGTTGAGTTCCAAGTGCGGCTGAGGAAATGGGAAGGTTTACACTCAGGGTTTCAGGAACAACACCTAAGGTGGATTGCATAGAGAGGGGAGCACCAGTAGATTGGGGGGAACTCTGAGGGAGAGAGGATGCATTTAATGGTGAAATGCACTCTCCATCATCAGATAGGAGTGCAAGGGAAATGGTGGGATCACTGGATGGGGCCTTGCCTTGATAAGGGCTTGACATTGAAATAAACAGTGTACTGGTGGAGATAAGAGAAAACTTTGAATAAGCAGTAGTGCATTGACCAAAAGTTCAAAGTGCTGATTAATCACAAGACATACACTGCATAGCACTGATTCTTTCCTCATGCAAAGGTGTCCTAAACGTCTCCATGACTTTGTGACTCTTCTCCAGCTCACTCTTCATCGAGCACAGCCTTGAGCAAAGTGCAACCAGGGCCTTGACATCATGATACCCTCCTTTTCACTGGAAGATCTCCAAGATGGAGGCACTGAGATAGAGTCACCTAGGCTGTTGTGCTCACTATCACCTGACCTGATGTATATGGACTTGGATGTGGAACCTGACTTAGTTGATGTAGGGATGGATAACTATGACCCTCATGAGGAACAACGGAGTCACTCGTCCTCTCTCACCTCTGCCGAGAGCAACTTTGATCAAATCCTAATGACTTTTGATGGTGCTGCATGGGTTTTCATTGGCAGGGAAACATTTTTAACTCACTTTGAACTAGACCCCTACTCAACCTTGTAACACTAAATGTACCACAAGGGACATTCAACTCAACTCTAAGGAGGCAGATGCTCATGAAAAGGTACCACAGTGTCTCTTCTAGCTAGTTGAATACGAACCAATGAATAAGAACGAGGGAGAACGACGTTAGTCATAAAACAAAGACTAGGAGATTCAGAGTTCGAGGATGAGGACAAAGGTTATGATGAGAATCATAAACTGTGGACAATGGACATTGAACAAGATTAAGGATGAAGAATATGATTGGGATCATAGACTAAGGATGAAGGACGTTGATAAGAGTCAAGGACAATAAGAGAGACTCTGAGGACTCAAGAATCGCTCAAGGACAAAAGATTGATATGTCGTATAACATAGAATCAGTTGTCAAAGTATAACTCTGGACATCTCCAGAGTTCACACAGAGACCAACTCCAGTCATTTCTTGCTCATTTCTCATTCTACCTCTTTCGGACTTACTTACACCTATTATAGTATAGTCTTACCTTGTGTCAATCGCTTGGTGGTGCTCCTACTCCCTCCAAACATGTGCTGCTGCGCCCTTTGTTAATTCCCAAAGTAGCACACCTAGTTTCACCTATCCCGTTCCAGACCTTTCTTGAGTTTAGCGAGCGCGTATCTTTGTTACTATTTAACCCTTCCGACTCCTTCGTCTCACCTCAGTTGTGCTCAGTACTTGCAGCGCATTCTGAGGTGAGACCTTGCTCTATTCTTAGTACTCTGTATTTACTTTACCTTAGTTGGGCATTGCTGCCCCTATTTAGGTGAATATTAGTTGTGCTCAGTACTTGCAGCACATTCTGAGTTGGGCATTGCTGCCCCTATTTAGATATTTTAACAGGTTATGAGCCCTGCTAGCACACACTAGCACTATACTCTGTGACCTCGCACAACTCCGCTTGCACAGCATAATCATCACCACATCTCTGATGCTCTCCAAAACCTCCTCGATTGTGGAATGCCCCATTCTACTTGGACTGGAAAATTTTCAAGTATGGAAACTATGCATCTCTGCCAAACTCCGCAGGGAAAAGGTCCTCAGAGTCGTACTCAGTTCAGACGTCTGCCCAACCGCTAGTGCCTCCGTCTCCACCTCCGCTAAGCTCCAAAGCTCTGCCTCTGCCACCATCAGCTCAGGAGACGAAGTCCAAAAATGGACCAAGTGGGACGAAAAAGCACACGGCATCATCCAGGATCACATCTGTGACGTGATCCTTCTCTAGACAGAGTCCTATACCTCCACTAAAGATCTATACGACACACTCCTGGAACTCTACCAGAAGTCGGACCTTCCCTCCACCTACCACTCCTATTGCCAATTGTTCACATTGGAGTGGGACAGAAAATCCAACATCTCCAAGCACATCACATCCATTTGTACACTGGAGACCCGACTAGCAGGAATGAAGTACGTTGTCGACCCCAAAATCCTTGTGTTCATCCTTCTCCATTCACTCCCCAAAACTCCAGAGTGGAGCACCTTCGCGTCATCGGTCATCAACACCATCGATGAGAGCAAGCTCACTTTCAACTCCATCGAAATCTGCATTCTCTCCGAAAACGCTAGACTAAAGCTCTCCGCCAAACCCAACTCCGCTCACTTCACAAACGTCAAAGGAGAACGGAAGAAGAAGAGCGCAAAGCATTGCGAGTACCACCAGACTAGTAGACATAGTATGGAGGAATGCCAAAGTTCTAAGTGGTGGCCACAGGAGCTTAAGGAGAAGTACAAAAAGGAGAAAGCAAATGCAACAGAAGGAGATCCCAATCCGGACGTTAAACCACCAGACAAGACGAACGTAGCTAGTGCTCATGTAGATCATGCCCTATACAAACACATTCAGGCCTACATCTCGTCCGATCCCAAAAATTCGCCAGAGGAGACCATTATCATTGACTCCAGAGTAACATCGCACATGGTACCTCATCGAAATTGGTTCTCCATGTACTCCGGACTCTCCCCCGCATGTCCAGTTCAATTCAGCGACAACTCCATTGTACACGCAATCGGAATAGGAACAGTAATCCTCCACTCAAACGTCAACAAACACTGCTATGAGATCACCCTCAGCAATGTCCTACATGTACTGGAGTTCACACTATCTTTGATCTCCATACCTAAGCTGTCCAAATTAGGATTCTGTACATCATTCCCAGGGACATCAAACTCCTGCTCCATAAGAAAAGGACGTCACACTATCATGCTCGGACATCACATCAGGAAACCTATGTTTCTGCTAATGGGTCTAAATTGGTCTAATTGTCTAAAATTAGATGACTTAGATGATTTTAGATGGTTAGCAAGTTTGTCACAAAGCTCTTTAGTTATTTAGGCTACTAGAGAATTGGCCCTTTAGAAAGATAGAAGATTTTGCTACTAGTGAACTAGTGTTTTAAAAAGATGGCAAGTTATTGCACTTAGACAATTAGAGATTGTTCATTAGCCAATTTAGAACATTATATCTTTAGAGATATGATTATAAGTCATTTAGAGAATTAG
>JBBPTV010000345.1:0-26326 GCA_038094275.1 Tubosaeta brunneosetosa | reverse complement strand
GTGGCCGCACGACATCGGGCCGCTCATGACATACATGACTTCGTGCGGAAACACGACGTGCGACCAGTACAATGCCACCAACGCTGAGTGGTTCAAGATCGAGGAGACGGGCCTTGAACCGGGCAACGTGACCTGGTACCAGCAGAACATCAGTACGTCTCACATCGATATGTCGTGGGGAACGTTGACCCATGCGTATCAGAGAACGGCAGTCCGGCGAACGTGACTCTCCCGTCCACCCTGCAAAGCGGACAGTATCTGATCCGTCACGAAATCATCGCCCTCCACCTGGCGACCACCGTCGGAGGCGCCGAGTTTTACCCCTCTTGCACGCAGGTAATTCCCATCTCTCATTTCTCTCGTCCAGACCGAATATCGTCCCCGTGCAGGTCAACATCAGTGGTGCGCAGGTCGGCGTGGCTACCGCGAACGAGGAGGTCACGTTCCCCGGAGGGTATTCAGATACCGACCCCGGGATCTACGTTCCCACCGTCTTTGACACGCCCGTGCAGTACACCTTTCCAGGTCCTCCAGTGGCCACGCTCGTCGCGGCGTCTTCCGCGTCCGGGTCGCCTGCGAGCCCAGCTTCGAGCACGGGTGCGCCGTCGGCCTCGCCGACGACGACCGCGTCGACGGGTTCTGTCAAGTGCGCGGTCCGTCCTGGCCAGCAAGCGTTTGCGGTGCACAAGCGGCGGGGGGTATCCCGGGTCATGGCTGCGTGGATTCGGTCGATTGGCTCCTGAACCATGAACGTTTTGACGGGTCACTCTCTTCTATTTATGTGCGGGTACCGCGTGGCGACAACAGAGGCCGCCACGGCGGAGATTGTGGGACGAGGTGGTAAAGATATTATCTGTTGTATCAATAGTATCATATAAGTCGCAGCTTCGCTAGCACGTGTACTACCACTGCCCCGGAAGATAATTCGGATCAGCTGCACTTCTCGGCAAAGTCCGTAAACACGAGGGAAACGGGCGCTTTTCCCCTTCAACCTCGAATTCGCCCTTTGTTCTCAACAGTATGGACACGTCTCCTCAGAATGTGTACGCGAAATGTCTTCCAAGTCACCGTGGATACCCACTGCGGTATCCAGAACCGTCAAGTAATCTCCCGTCAATCTATCAGCAAGACGGACTACAGATTGGGGATGTTGGATTTGTAGACCATGAGGGTAAATTCATTGTTCTCTTCAACACAACTCACAATCGTCATCATGCTCTTCATAAACGGAGGCTTCGCGTTACTCTCGACTTCGATCCAATTGAAGTTCATCTTGACGATGATGTTGACGTTCATCCCAACGCTGATCCTCTCGGATGTATCATCACTTCACCTGGCATATCGCATCCAGATGCTTCAGAACGGTAGCATTTCGTTACAAATGATATCGAAAGTCGGTGCTGACGCGCAGATCAAAGGGCCGGACATCATAAATTCACTGCATCATCCGATAAAGGTGCAATTCTGATTCTCCACGATGGTTCTACATCTCATAGCCTTCACGCCAACGAGCCATTTCGCAAGCTGGCGGTGAAGCACGCGTTGGACTGGTACAAAGATGCCAAGGAAGCCTATGGCGACAGCATCAGCAACAATTCTCTCTACCTGATTACCGGGTTCCGTAAAGCACGGTCTTGGTCTCTTGCGTCTTTCCATGATGCCCCAACCTCGGGACCTCGACAAATCACGGTCGTACCGCGGGAAGGCGAGGGTACCACTACTGGAAGAGACTGGAGGTGTACGTTTCCTGTGGAATACCGCGATGGGCCTGGATCTAGCCGAAACGAAAATCAAACTGTGTTCATAACTGGGTTCAAGATTGCTGTACGGGACGATGTGTTCAGATGGTTCACTGCCGAACCAGAGGTCAACCCGGTGCCCGCTGTTCTGCCGCGCAAAAACCTCTGTCGCTTCTCTAAGTTTATGACGCGGTGGTTGAACAAGGACCGCGGTTCGGATCGCCACCATAAAGACGTAGAAGTCGACCATGTACCCGCGTTATCACCAGTCTGTGTCATCAAAAGTTTGCAGAGTTTGATTTCTGAGTCACGTTTAGCCTCCTTTCCACCCGTCCGATCTCATTAATGAATACTTGTTCAACAAGGTTAGAAGCGTCCGAACCATCGTACAATTGAAACTTACTTTCTCTCCAGGATCAGGACGCTCTGGTGGCGGTCACACATGACACTGAATGGATGACGTTGATTGAGACCGTTTGTAGCCATATCTTCATTCTAACTCTCTTTGAACTCGTTGTCCAGGAGGATATAACCTTGGAAGACCTCACGCGAAAAGATCGCGTCGAAGAACTCTTATCGGTACACTACTCGCCCGTTTCCGATCCCGAAGATTGCAAGTACCCTATCCATTTTGTTGTTCGCAAGAGTCTGAGTGATCTTAGTGACTGTGTATCTCCGTAGCCAAAGGTGTGCAATGACTCGTTAGCGGCGTCGAAATGTTCACCAGGTTGTATTCTTAGCGATGATGATACAGCTTCGGTTGGAGTTAGTATGGAACAGAATCCTCAGTTAGAAAATACTTGGTACTCAAAGTCATCTACCGAGGACTATGTCGTCATCACGCGTATGTATCCTTCTTCTCTTGTTCCTCTGGAGAGATGAGATCTTTAACAAATAGGTGTCCGAGTTGATGATTTTACTGTCGGGTTGAGTCGGATGCCCATCGGATTCTACGTCCTCATTGAATTTGATGGCAAGAAGAGAAAAACTGAGAACAAGCCGGTACGCATGGGTGACGACACACTTGAGTGGGATGCTTGCATCCAATTGTAAGAGAATCTCTTCGTTCTTCAGTGTTATGTCTCTCATGGACTCCAGGCCGCCCGAACCATCTACCACGATTCAGCTTTCTGTTCGCGGATCCTTCGAGTTCTCTCCTATGCTAGGTGACGGAGAAAGCCTTTGCGAGACGGAAATCCATGTCAGGGATTTGCTCAGAGGCACCCACAGTAAGTACGGATCTGGCGTAAGACGATACCAGGCCTTGAATATCTGCATAGTGGTCACATTTTCTTCTGCAAAAGGAGAACCTCCACTTCCACTGTCTTCAATTCTTATCGTGGCAAAACAACAGTGCCAGCGTAGAGTCGTTGATGATGTAAGCTGATGATTCTAAGAAACTACCGTTTTTCCTTGACCGTGTTCTCTTATCAGCTTGATTGGGAAACGTCTTCTGAGCTTGCTCAGTTGACCGATCATGGGCACCATTCTCTACTTCGCTATCGTGATGACCCGAGAATAGAGAACATTACAGCCTCTGTTGAATATTTCGATTCTGCCTTAAGCCATTGCCCTCCTGGTCACCGATGTCGTTCCGCCGCACTATCCAATCTAGCCTTTGCATATTTCACCAGCTCTCGGGTCGACGGCTCAAGTACAAACCTATCAACGTCCATCTCGTCTTACCAAGAATCGCTCGAGTTACGAAAGCGTGGTCATCCAGATCGCCCAGCGACGTTATTGCGACTAGCTCAAGCTCTTCTGTATCACTACGAGAATCAGGACATCAGAGAGTTCAATCTGGGCGAAGTCAAAGAACTCGCCAGGGAGGTTCGGAATATTTGCTCCATAGACAGCCACGAACGTAGAGCTGTCGATCTGGTACTTCAGACGTGCGATATTTATACAGCTATGAGCTCCGACAACGTGGCTGATGTTGTCGAGTTGGTCCCGGGGTTGCGTCGAGCGGTGGAAGATACTTCGCGTAACTATTTTGACAGGAAACAGAGTGTGGCCACTCTCGGCCTTGCATTAGGGAATCGTTATTACCTATGTGGGGACCCTGTCGACCTCAATGAATCGATCGGGATGCTCGAAGAAGCGATGCAATTGATCCCTTCCGCAGTGGATCCACCATCCGACACGCTACTTCAGAGAGAGTATAGGAAATTGAAATCAATGGTTATAGAGCTTAAAATGGTCCAGGAAAGGTGGGGCGTTCTACTGGACAGGCTATCCCTGTTCAACGAGATCGCTACAGGCATTCCGGGGGTAGTTACCATTCATTGTCTCGATTTTCCACTCTAAATCTGACGCAGGTATACCCCCACACGAGTCTAGCTTTGTCTAACATGTCCGGTGTGACTCAGGTCTGTGTTATTCGCGATTTCACATCACCACTCATCTCGCTAATTTAGGCATTGATCAACCGGAGACACGATGATGATATTCATCGCTTAGTTGATACGATGAGCGATGTCCTATCGTTCGTTCAGGAAGCCGAACCGTTGGAGAAAATCACGGCACGTTTGGAGATCATCATATGTTTGAGTCAGGAAGTCGAGCATTGTGCCAAGTTCGTTGCCGAATACGCTCAACGAAAGAACCCCTGTGAGTTGTCGCCAATTTCATCCGATTACTATACCTATTGTACATGTAGGGATCAAGGTGGGGAAGTACACGATCTTGGACCTTGATGCGAAGATTACCGATTACGAGTATGACTTGCGAGTACTCAAGACTGCACTTGTGGGACATACTGGTAAGCCAAAGCTCCCTGATGATATCCAGTTGTTCATGTGGCACGACACAGCAGAACGTGATCTGAACGAGATGCCATATGCACCCGGTGCTAGGTTGGCAGAGAGGGGTTGTCTTCCGGGGACTCGCACGTCCCTTATATCCGAGATTTGCACTATTCTTGACGATCCTGACGAAGATGCCCCGTGTGTGTACCTTCTGACTGGCGTCGCTGGATCGGGAAAGTCTGCGGTCGCGCACACCATTGCTCGACTATACAAAGAACAAGAGAGGCTCGGCTCATTCTACTGTTTCTCTGCCGACGACGTTGCGAGGCGGAACCCAGGGAACCTTTTTAGTACTATTGCACGGGACCTCTCGGAGCGTGATGTTCAGTACAAGTCTGCTCTTTGGGGAGTCGTGAAGGATAACGAGGGTATCCGCCGGTCGACATTCCCGTTATATCAATTCCAGCATCTCATCGTCGAGCCCAGCGAGCATCTTTCTGGCAGACCATTTATCATTGTTATCGACGCCCTTGACGAAAGTGGTGATGTGGCTGGCCGTCGACAACTCCTCCATGCAATTTTCACGCAATTCACTGATAGTACCCTACCAACGAACCTCCGGTTCTTTATCACAGCTCGGCCAGAAGCAGATATCATCTCCGCGTTTCCATCTAACCCACAACTCGTTCATAAACAAATGAGCGACATCCCCGACCAGACCGTCGATGAAGATATCAAGAAATTCATTTACCATTCCCTTGGTGGGATTTCCGAACTCGAATCCTCTCGGCCGAACAAGGAGTGGTGTCGGACACTTGTCCACCATTCCCATCATTTGTTCCAGTGGGCGAGGACCGCATGCGACTTCATTCAGGGGGAAGGGGCTGCCGCGCTCAAGCCTAATGAGCGGCTTGAGTTACTCGTCGACGGTAGTGATGATGAATCTGTCCATCCGCTTGATAGCATCTATCGGATCGTCTTGAAAACCATTCTCGAACAAGATTTCACGTCGGAGAGTACTCGGCGGCGGTATGATACAGTGATGGCGATCATACTGTCGCTCTACGAGCCGTTGTCGCTAGCGTCGCTCAGCGCTCTTTTTGGTGATAGCCTGGATGTCAGAGAGGCCGTCAAGCCCCTGGGATCATTGTTAGATGGGGTACTTGATGAAAACAGACTAATTCGCCCGCTCCATACATCTTTCCGTGACTTCTTACTGGATGAGAGTCGAAGTCTCAGTTTCTATGTTGCTATCCCATCAAACGATTCCCTCTTTCTTGGACAAGCATTGCTTGCTTGCATGCGCAATATGCTCAAGTTCAACATGTGCAACCTGAAGGATCCCCGACTCCGCAATGTTGAGGTTCTTCCATATCTGAACTGTCAAGTGAAGAAAAGCATTCCCTCTCACCTATCTTACTCATGTCAATACTGGATGCACCATCTACAGCATGCTGATTGTACCTCAGAATTGTTGGATGAGATCACACTCTTCTTCAAGAAGTTCTTCCCTTTCTGGCTTGAAGCCATTAGCCTCCTTTCTGTCTCCTTGCATGCACCCATCCTTTCTGCTCTAGAGACCTGTACCATTCTACAGACCTGGGCCAAGGTGAGATCATCTATGATGAGCAAATAAATGATATTGACCAAAGAATATTTCAGGATCATGAGCTTACAGCCTTATCATTAGAAGGGTCTAGGTTCATTCAAACATTTGCACCTGTGCTCAGAGACTCCACTCCACATCTGTATCTATCAGCCATGGCACAGACCCCTTCCAGCTCAGTACTTTGTGCTCTCTGGATGGACCATCTACAAGATCATGTCCTAGTTACTTTTGCACATCCAGCTGTGTGGCCAGCAGAGATTTTGCAAATGCATGCTGGTGGCATCAGTCTTGCTGTCTATTCTCCTGATGGGAAACATGTTGTTTCTGTCTATTCAGGCAAGACAATCATGGTTTGGGATGCAACTACTGGTCAGGCTGTGGCAGGACCATTTCAGGGACATACAGATCAAGTCTGGCTTGTTGCTTATTCTCCTGATGGAAAGCACATTGTTTCTGGCTCTGAAGACAAGACCATCAGGGTTTGGGATGCAACCACTGGTGAAACTGTGGCAGGTCCATTTCTAGGGCATACAGATGTAGTTTATCCTGTTGCCTATTCACCTGATGGAAGGCACATTGTTTCTGGCTCTGATGACAAGACTATAAGGGTTTGGGATGCAACTACTGGCCAGCTAATTGCAGGCCCATTTCAGGGGCACACAGATTTGATCAATTCTGTTTCCTATTCTCCTAATGGAAAACACATTGTTTCTGGTTCTTGTGACCAGACCATTATGGTATGGGATGCAACTACTGGCCAGATTGTGGCAGGTCCATTCCAGGGGCATACTGAGCAGGTTGAGTCTGTTGCCTATTCTCCTGATGGAAAGCATATTGTTTCTGGCTCTGATGACATGACCATTATGGTATGGGATGCAACTACTGGCCAGATAACAGCAGGTCCATTTCAGGGGCACACAGATGAGGTCTGGTCTGTTGCCTATTCCTCTAATGGAAAGCACATTGTTTCTGGCTCTAAGGACAAGACTATCAGGGTTTGGAATGCAACTACAGGTCAGATTGTTGCAGGTCCATTTGAAGGGCATACAGATGGAGTTCACTCTGTTGCCTATTGTCCTGATGGAAGGCATGTGGTTTCTGGCTCTAATGATGGGACCATCAGGATTTGGGATGTAATCACTACCCAGACTATGGCAAGCCCATTCCAGGGCCATACAGATTCTATTGCATTTGTTGCCTATTCTCCTAATGGAAGGCACATTGTTTCTGGCTCACATGACAACACCATTATGGTTTGGGATGCAACTACTGGTCAGACTGTGGCAGATCCATTTCAAAAGCACAAAGATCAGGTGGAGTCTGTTGCCTATTCTCCTAATGGAAAGCACATTGTTTCTGGCTCTTCAGACAAGACCATCATGGTTTGGGATGCAACTACTGGTCAGACTATGTCAAGTCCATTCCAAGGGCACACAGAAGATGTCCTGTCTGTTGCCTACTCTTCTGATGGAAGACACATTGTTTCTGGCTCTATAGACAAAACTATCAGGGTTTGGGATGTAACTACTGGTCAGAATGTGGCAGGTCCATTCCATGGGCACACACACCCAGTGTCATCTGTTGCCTATTCTCCTGATGGAAATCACATAGTTTCAGGCTCTGGGGACAAGACTATCAGGGTTTGGGATGCAACTACTGGCCAAACTATGGCAGGTCCATTCCAGGGACACACAGATAACATCTGGTGTGTTGCCTATTCTCCTGATGGAAGGCACATTGTTTCTGGCTCTGAAGACAAGACCATTATGATTTGGGATGCAACTACTGGACAAAATGTGGTAGGACCATTTCAGGGGCACACATATGCAATTTATTCTGTTGCCTACTCTCCAAATGGAATGTATATTGTTTCTGGCTCTTCAGACAAGACCATCAGAGTTTGGGATGCAACTACTGGCCAAACTGTAGCAGGCCCATTTCAGGGGCACACAGACTCAGTCTGGTCTGTTGCCTACTCTCCTAATGGAGAGTATGTTGTTTCTGCCTCCCCTAACAAATCCATTAAAGTATGGAAGGTACAGGACATGTTTCTTTTGAAGACCATGTATATAAATGATGGTTGGATTCAATTTTCCAAAGATGCTTTATTTGGTTGGCTTGCCTCTTGGAATAGAAATGACTTTTGTTTTCCTACACATTCTTTGATCATAGGTCCTAACAGGTTTGGTCAAGTTCAGTCTGGTATGTCTTTGGTTGGAGGGTCCTGGGTTTCTTGTTGGAAGTGATCTTTATGTATTACATATCAAATATAGTGGCTTTCTATCTTCAGGCTTGAGTATAAACTTTGGTCCCTTTTCATTTTAGAAGAGGAGATTGAGTTACAGCTGTTTCTAAAAGGAAGCAGAAAAACTGATTGATTTTTTGTGTTTGCAGAAACAGCCAGGATAGGACCTCAAATCCACATAAGTGAGAATTCATGTGACACAATGTGTGAACAGCATGTACTCCTACCATGACTCCACCTGCTGAGGGAATCAAGGTTATGTTGTTGGACATGTCATGTGTTGGCATGGTGGAGATTAAATGACTTGCTTGGTCAGCCATCAACACATGCATCATGTACACACTCAAGCAGACTTGGGTCCTACCCTGGCTGTTTCTGCAAACACAAAAATCAATCAGTTTTTCCACTTCCTTTTGGAAATAGTTCAAGAGTGACTGCCTCAGTTCTCAAATTGCTTGCAAACCATTCTCTAAGCCATGTAGACAACCTGCAAAGATCATTGCTTCAATTATACTCCTACCATCCAACCATAACATCCTGAAACACAGCTTGCTGAGTACAACTACCACACAAAATGCATATGTATATGCTGAGTATTGATAGTTTTGATTTGTCCTTGCATAGATGGTGCAGGAGAATAGGGATCATAACTGACAAATTAACATGCAGCACTACAAATGCTTGCCTCATTCACCAAGATATTCTATTGCACAAGATCTTCAGCCTAGCCCTGTAGTAGTTGGTTATCAACTTTTGCTGCTTGACTCTGGAATGATAATACATTCATTGTCATGAACAACAGGGATTTGTGACAACAATGAGGATGATGAACATCAGGATCATCTAAATTATGCCAAGCTAATATCAGCATCAGGCAGTATGACATTACCACAGAGCTCAACAAAGTGATTGACAAAAGCTTGTACAATCAGGTCAGACTGTCAGACTCCAAGTCCTCATAAGAGTGCAAACAGGGCACATAGGTCACTCTTGTAACAAGTGAGTATCCACTTCCTTGTATCAACCCATCTCATGAAACAACTCACCCTCAACCTTCTGAAACCACACCTTGGCCTGATCCTGCAACATCTCGGACTCGGGCACATGCTCTGTAAGTTGTCCAATCAGACCACTGACCCCAAACCCATCACCTCACCATCTTCCAGCATGTACTCCACCAAGCCATTGGGTACACAGTTCCACAGATCCCTCATTTTGAATGGTATCCTGGCCTTGCTATATCCATTCGGGTGCAGGGATGTCCAGTATATTTCAAAGACGAGGTCCTGCAGGTGCCTCAAGTGAACGTGCGAAGACCACGCATGAGCCCACTCTGCAAATAGATCCTGGGAGCCCACGTGAGGTCGTACACCATCGACAGCATGAAAAGTGGATTGGAGTTTGGCACAGGATGAGGACAAGCTAGATGGGCCACAGACTGTAAACAATCCATAACCTGGGTTGATATATGTTCCCACAAAGGATGGCATCTGGTGGTAATCATGGGACTCTGTCGTGATGACGTTCGGAGGAAGCGAACTAGAACGCATGTCCACTGGATTTAGAGATGAAATATTTTGAGTGGAGGATTCGGTGGAGAATACCTTTTCTTTTCCTCGCCATTTGCGAACAGAATGACACCAAACTTGTCGGCCGGTAGGAAAGAAACTAGGGTCGAAACACCGGGCATCGCTCCTGTGTGAGAGACGATCTAGCATTTCGTCAGCTATTCCACATGAGACCGAATTATCCGGCACTAACGTCATATCCACGATATGAAGTAAGGTACCAACCCAACCCATATCCAATGATCGAATACCCCGGATATGTTGGATGGCCGGCAGCGATTACACAAGAGCAGGTCGCATTCTTGTGTACAGAAAGCGGAAAACAGTCTGACAGTTATAAATACCTTGACCAATCCACATCGAGATCCATGTGGCATATCACATGTAAGGGTCGTACACGTTGAAACAAAATATGTGAAATACCGACCATATCAACGGCGTTTGATTTGACACCTACTGGGCCAGCCACAGTAAATGCTGTGCGTTCAGTGAAGTACTCGGGAAGCCTATGGCCCTGACTTGCCAGATGCATTTGCTTTTGTTGGGGAAAAGGTCGAAGAGGCTATTCCCAACGGGGCAAAGACACGTTCTTCCACGAAAGATGTATATGATTGACCAACGTACGTCGTGATGATACGGGTAGCGACCATATACATCTAGGAGAATGGTCCGTTACTCGCGGTGCGGAGAGAGAGGAATTGCGTACAATATTACTGTATGAGAATTGCTCTCGGAGCTCAGACGCTGGTTTCAGATGCCTCAAACATATGATCAGTCCTTCTGGGGTATCTGAAGGACTATAGGAAAAGTCATGCCTACGAGTGGTTGCGTGAATGGGTGCGAACGAGCAACGGTATAGAAAGCCATACCGAGGTAGCCCAGACATGTGAGAGAGCATCATATGTTGATTTTCTGCGAGGCCCACTCATCCATGATGCATGAACTGCCACCAGTCGGATAATAGGTCACTCAGTCGGGTTTGCCAGGTCAATTTGGTCAACCCAGACGGGAGTGCAGTCACATTTCTTCTGTTTGCGAAGTCGTCGGTCAGAAGCCCCACGGCCACAGCGCAAAACGTCTTGGCGACCGTCACCATACGGAAAAGTGTCTAGACCATGTCAATGAATGTCAGTACCGCATATCAGGGTGAGACTATCGGGTTATGCACGTCTCGAGTCACCTCCCCATCCTCTGTTCGGTATCCCCAGCTGTGAAACAACAGCGACAGAGGCCAACGATGTTCTCGCGCGCCAACGACCCTTTGATAACAGTCGAGAGCAGCGGGAAGTGAGGTTGTCCTGGCCCAGGAGTAGGTATGAGGTCTACAGTAGCAGAAAAGGATAGATATACGAGACCAGCCAGGGTACTAGCCCAAGATCAACTGCGAGGGATTTCGTTTGATAAAGAGGGCAATGGGTTGATGGTGGTATGGCTTAAAACAATTGTTCAGGACGAACGAAGGTGCTTACCGCCATACAGTGGGGCAGTCGCCGCGACGTTGTGACAGGGCGGGGTATGAGGCACCTTCACGAGGCTATCGTGCGGCCTTCCATTGGTTTCGTGCCCAGAGGCACGAAGCAACGTACTGATACGGTGTGTAGGGTGTTACAAACGTGTCTGCATTTTCACTTGGGAGGGAATCGAGAGCAGTGCCGTGTCGTTGCGGGATCGGAGTCCATCATCATGCGTGCCTGTCCGACACTTGTCATCCGAGAATGTCGGAGCAAAGTGTCCAACAATTCCCTTTTTTCATCCATTGTGAGTTCTGCCTCGCACCCGTTCAGCTCTAATAGATTTGCTTACATTGAAAGGCGAAGCGTCTTGTCTCACCCACCGGACAATTTGGCAATGCCCAGATATTCGTGCACCTTACAAGAAGGCGTGTGCCCACTTCACCACGAAACACCATTGACTTCTCGTTGCGCGTCAGCCGCCACTGAGTCTGCTTTTCAGTTGTGAGTTTTTGTTCTCTTTTCATTTACTTGTTCCCGCTGGTCCCTTGACGTCCCCCTGCTTCAACTGATCCCCTCTTTTTAAGTTCTCATGCATCTGGCCTCTTCGTTCCGTCTTGCTCTTATCCCCCTTCTTTCGTTGCTGCCGCATGTTCTTGCACACGCAAAAGTCACCATCGATGGCACGGTGTATCACGGAAGTGTACCCAACGGTGCGTCCAACCCATGGGCCATACCTAAACTGCGGCCAGGATGTACAACAAGCCGCTCTCGTTTCCAATGCAAATCCTGGAAGTAAAGCACTGCAATTTCTGTATGGCGATGGCACCAACGTGAGTCTACCTTGCTCGGACAGCACTTGGGATCCTAACATCCGTATGTAGTGACAACACGACATTGGGCCGCTGATGACTTACATGGCTTCGTGCGGAAACACGACACGCGACCAATACAATGCCACCAACGCCGGGTGGTTCAAGATCGGGGAGACGTATCTTGAACCGGGTAACGTGACCTAGTACCAGCAGAACATCAGTACGTCCTATGTCTACATGTCGTGAAGAGCATTGACCCATCTGCATCAGAGAATGGCAGTCCGGCGAACGTGACCCTCCCGTCCACCCTGCGAAGCGGACAGTATCTGATCCGTCACGAAATCATCGCCCTCCACCTGGCGACCACTATCGGAGGCGCCGAATTTTACCCCTCTTGCAAGCAGGTAACTACCATGTCCATCTCGTTCCCCTAGTCCCAACCAAATACCGTCCCCGCGTAGGTCAACATCAGTGGGCGTGGCTACCGCGAACAAGGAGGTCACGTTCCCCAGGGGCTATTCAGATACTGACCCTGGGATCTACGATCCCACCGTCTTCGACACGCCCATGCAGTACATCTTTCCAGGCCTTCCCGTGGCAACACTTATCGCGGCGCCTTCTGCATCCGGGTCGCCTGCGAGCCCGAGCACAGTTGCGCCGTTCGGCCTCGCCGACGACGACCACGTCGACGGGTTTCGTGAAGTGTGCGGTCCTCCCCGGCCAGCAAGCGTTTGCGGTGCACAAGTGGCGGGGGATATCTTGGGTCATGGCTGCGTAGATCCTGTCGATTGGTTCGTAAAACCATGAACGTTTTGACCGGTCACTACCTACTGATAATTTAAGCGAGTACGTGGGTACCGCGTGGTGGATAGAGGCCGTCACGGCGGAGATTGTAGGATGAAGATGGCAAAGATGACAGTGGTCGATGTATTATCTGTTGTATGAATAGTATCAATGTATCATACGCCGCCGCGAAGCTTCACTAGCACTTGGAGTCGGCAAACTCCGTAAACACGAGGGAAACGGACGCTTTTCCACTCCGGCCCTTTGCCTTTTGCTCTCAGCAGTATGGACACCTCTCCTCAGAACGTGTACGCAAAATGTCTTCCAAGTCATCGTGGATACCCACTGCGGTATCCAGAACCGTCAAGTAATCTCCCGTCAATCTATCAGCAAGACGGACTACAGATTGGGGACGTCGGGTTTGTAGACCATGAGGGCAGATTCAGTGTTCTCCTCAACGTAACTCACGATCGTCACCATGCTCTCCATCAACGAAGGCTTCGTGTTGCTCTCGACTTCGATCCAATTGAAGTTCATCTCGACGATGATGTTGCCATTCATCCCAACGCCGATCCTCTCGGATGTGTCATCATTTCCCCTGGCATATCGCATCCAGATGGTTCACAACGGTAACCTTTTGTTACAAATGATGTCGAAAAATGGTGCTGACGCGCGGATCAAAGGGCCGGACATTATAAATTCACTGCATCATCCGATAAAGGTGCAATTCTGATTCTCCATGATGGTTCTACATCTCATAGCCTTCTCGCCAACGAGCAATTTCGAAAGCTGGCGGTCAAGCACGCGTTGCACTGGTACAAAGATGCCAAGGAAGCCTACGGCGAGAGTATCAGCAACAATTCTCTCTACCTGATCACTGGGTTCCGTAAAGCGCGGTCTTGGTCTATTGCGTCTTTCCATGATGCCCCAACCTCGGGGCCTCGACAAATCACGGTCGTACCACGAGAAGGCGGGGGTACCACTACTGGAAGAGACTGGAGGTGTACGTTTCCTGTGGAATACCGCGATGGGCCTGGATCTGGCCGAAACGAAAATCAAACTGTGTTCATAACTGGGTTCAAGATTGCTATACGAGACGATGTGTTCAGATGGTTCACTACCGAACCGGAGGTCAACCTCGTGCCCGCTGTTCCGCCGCGCAAAAACCTCTGTCGTTTCTCCAGGTTTTTGACGCAGTGGTTGAACAAGGACCGCGGTTCGGATCACCACAACAAAGAGGTAGAAGTTAAACCTGTAAACGCGTTATCACCTGTGCGTGTCACCAAAGTTTGCATAGTTTGATTTCTGAGCCACGTGTAGCCTCCTTTCCATCCGTCCGATCTCATCAATGAATACTTGTTCAACAAGGTTTGAGGTGTCCGAATCGTCGTACCATTGAATCTTACTTTCTCTCCAGGATCAGGATGCGTTGGTGGCGGTCACACATGACACCGAATGGATGACGTTGATTGAGACCGTTCGTAGCCATATCTGCAATCTAACTCTCTTTGAACTCGTTGTCCAGGAGGATATAACCTTGGAAGACCTCATGCGAAGAGATCGTGTCGAAGAACTCTTATCGGTACACTACTCGCCGGTCTCTGATCCCGAAGATTGCAAGTACCCCATCCATTTTGTAGTTCACGAGAGTCTGATTGATCTTAGTGACTGTGTATCTCCGCAGCCAAAGGTGTGCAATACTCGTTAACGGGGTTGAAATGTTTACTAAGTTGTATTCTCAGCGACGACGATACTACTTCAGGTGGAGCTAGTATCGAACAGGAGCCTCAGTTAGAAAAATCATGGAACTCAAAGCCATCTACCGACAACTATGTTGTCATCACACGTATGTATCACTCTCCTCTCGTTCTTCTGGAGAGATGAGGTATTTGACTAATAGGTATCCGAGTTGATGATTTTACTGTCGGGTTGAGTCGGATGCCCGTCGGATTCTATGTCCTCGCCGAATTTGATGGGAAGAAGAGAAAAACTGAGAATAAGCCAGTACGCCTGAATGACAACACACTTGAGTGGGATGTTTGCATCCAATTGTAAGTGAATCTCTTCGTTCTTCAGTATTATGTCTTTCATAGACTCCAGGCCGCCAGAACCATCTACCATAATTCAGCTTTCGGTTCGTGGATCCTTCGAGTTCTCTCCTTTGCTAGGAGATGGAGAAAGCCTTTGCAAGACGGAAATCCATGTCGGAGATTTGCTCGGAGGTACCCACAGTAAGTACGGATCAGGCGTAGGACGATATTAGACCTTGAATATCTGCATAGTGGTCACATTTTCTCCGGAAAGAGGAGAACCTCCACTTCCACTGTCTTCCATTCTTATCGCGGCAAAACAAGAGCGCCAGCGTAGACACGTTAATGACGTAAGCTGATCATTCTCAGAAACTATCATTCTTCTAACAGTGTTCTCTTATCAGCTTGATTGGGAAACGTCTTCCGAGCTTGCGTTGTTGACAGATCGTGGGCACAATGCTCTACTTTGCTATCGTGATGACCCGAGAATAGAGAACATTACAGCCTCTATTGAATATTTCGATTCTGCCTTAAGCCATTGCCCTCCCGGTCATCGGTGTCGTTCCGCCGCACTATCCAATCTGGCTTTGGTATATTTCACCAGCTCTCTGGTCGACGGCTCAAGTACAAACCTATCTACGTCCATCTCGTCTTACCAAGAGTCGCTCGAGTTACGAAAGCGTGGTCATCCAGATCGCCAAGCGACGTTATTGCGACTAGCCCAAGCTCTTCTGTATTACTACGAGAATCAAGATATCAGAGAGTTCAATCCAGGCCAAGTCAAAGAACTTGCCAAGGAGGTTCGGAGTGTTTGCGCCATGGACAGCCACGAACGCAGAGCTGTCGATTTGGTACTTCAGACATGCGAGCTTTATACCGCTATGAGCTCCGACAGCGTAGCAGATGCTAGCGAATTGGTCCCAACGTTGCGTCGAGCGGTGGACGATATTCCGCGTAACTATTTTGACAGGCAACAGAGGGTGGCCAATCTCGGTCTCGCATTGGGGTATCGTTATTACCTATCTGGAGACCCTATCGACCTCGGTGAGGCGATCATGATGCTCGAAGAAGCGATCCAATCGACCCCTTCCGCGGTGGATCCGCCATCCGACACGCTATCTCGGAGAGAGTACAGGAAATTAAAATTGATGGCTACAGAATTGCAAAAGGTTCAGGAGAGGTGGGACGTTCTATTGGATAGGCTAGCCCTGTTCAACAAGATCGTTACAGGCATTGCGGTGGTATTTGCTGTTTGCCGTATTGACGTTCCACTTACTGGATAATTTGGCATAGGTACGCCCGAATACGAGTCTGGCATTGTCTGCCATATCCGGTGTAACTCGGGTCTGTTTTTCGCCTTTTCACGTCGTCGCTTACCCCGCCCATTTAGGTATTGATCAGCCAGAGAAATTGGGATGATCCTATTCATCGCTTAGCTGATACGATGAGCGATGTCTTGTCGTCCGTTCAGGAAGCCGAACCGTTGAAGAAAATCACGGCACATTTGGAGACCATTACGTGTTTGAGTGAGGATGTCAAGCAATGTGCTGAGTTTATCGTCGAATATGCTCAACAAAAGAACTCCTGTGAGTTGTCGTCGATTTGATCCGGACACTATACCTATTGTACATATAGGGATCAAGGCTGGAAAGTACACGATCTTTGACCTTGATGTGAAGATTACTGACTACGAGTATAACTTGCGAGCGCTCAAGATCGCACTTGTGGGGCGAACTGGTAAGCCAAAGAGCTCTGATAACGTCCAGTTATTCATGCGGCGTGACACAGCGGAACACGACCTAAACGAGTTGCCATATGCGCCCGGTGCTATGTTGGCAGAGAGGGGTTGTCTTCCGGGGACTCGCACGTCCCTTATATCCGAGATTCGCACCATTCTCGACAATCCAGCCGAAGATGCCCCGCGTGTGTGCCTTCTCACCGGCGCCGCCGGATCAGGAAAGTCTGCAGTCGCGCACTCCATTGTCCGACTATATGAAGAACAAGAGAGGCTGGGGTCATTCTACTGTTTCTCTAGCGGTGATGTTGCGAGGCGGAACCCGGGGAACCTTTTTAGTACTATTGCGCGGGACCTCTCGAATCGTGATGCCCAGTACAAGTCTGCTCTCTGGGGAATCGTGAAGGATAACGAGGGTATCTGCCGGTCAACCTCCCCGTTGGATCAATTCAGACATGTGATCGTCAAGCCTAGCGAGCATCTTTCTGGGAGACCATTCGTCATTGTTATTGACGCCCTTGACGAAAGTGGTGACGCGGCTGGTCGTCGACAACTCCTGGACGCAATTTCCGCGCAATTCACTGATAGTATCCTACCAACGAACCTCCGGTTCTTCATTACATCTCGGCCAGAACAAGATATCGTCTCCGCGTTTCCATCTAACCCACAACTCGTCCACAAGCAAATGGCCGACATCCCTGATCAGATCGTCGATGAAGATATCGAGAAATTCATTTACCATTCCCTTGGAGAGATTTCCGAACTCGAATCCTCACTGCCGAACAAGGAGTGGTGCCGGACACTTGTCCGCCATTCCCGTCATTTGTTCCAGTGGGCGAGGACTGCATGCGACTTCATTCAGGGTGAAGGGGCTACTCCACTCAAGCCTAGCGAGCGGCTTGAGCTACTCGTCGAAGGAAGTGACAACGAATCTGTCCATCCGCTTGATAGCATCTATCGGATCATCTTGAAAACCATTCTCGAACAAGATTTCGCGTCGGAGAGTGCTCGGCGACGGTATGATACAGTGATGGCAATCATACTATCGCTCTATGAGCCGTTGTCGCTAGCGTCACTCAGTGCTCTTTTTGGTGATAGTTTGGATGTCCGGGAGGCTGTCAAGCCCCTGGGATCATTGCTGGATGGGGTACTTGACGAAAACAGACCAGTTTACCCGCTCCATACATCGTTTCGTGACTTCTTGCTGGACAAGAGTCGAAGTCTCAGTTTCTATGCTGCTATCCCACCAAAGGATTCCCTCTTTCTTGGACAGGCATTGCTTGGTTGCATGCGCAATATGCTCAAGTTCAACATGTGCAACGTGAAGGATCCCCGACTCCGCAATGTTGAGGTTCTTCCATATCTGAACTGTCAAGTGAAGAAAAGCATTCCCTCCCACCTATCTTACTCATGTCAATACTGGATGCACCATTTACAGCATGCTGATTGTACCTCAGAATTACTGGATGAGATCACACTCTTCTTCAAGAAGTTCTTCCCTTTCTGGCTTGAAGCCATTAGCCTCCTCTCTCTTTGTTCATATGCACCCATTCTTTCTGCTCTGGAGACCTGTACCATTCTACATACTTGGGCCAAGGTAAGATTATCTATTATTAGAAAATGAATGATACTAACCAGAGATTATTTCAGGATCATGAGATTATTTCCTTGTCTTCAGAAGGATATAGGTTCATTCAAACATTTACACCTGTACTCAGAGACTCCACTCCACATCTGTATCTATCAGCCATGGCACAGACACCTTCCAGTTCAGTACTCCATACACTCTGGATGGACCATCTACAAGATCATACAGTGACATTTGCACATTCACCTGGGTGGCCAGAGATGATTTTGAGAGGGCACACTGATATAATTAGGGTTGTTGCCTATTCTCCTGATGGGAAGCATGTTGTTTCTGGCTCTGTAGACAAGACCATCAGGGTTTGGGATGTAGTTTCTGGCCAAACTGTAGCAGGTCCATTCCAGGGGCATACAGATCAGATCTTGTCTGTTGCTTATTCTCCTGATGGAAAGCACATAGTTTCTGGCTCTGTTGACAAGACAATCAGGATTTGGGATGCAACTACTGGTCAGATTGTGGCTGGGCCATTCCAGGGGCACACAGATGGAATTTTGTCTGTTGCCTATTCTCCTGATGGAGGGCACATTGCTTCTGGTTCTAGGGACACAACTATCAGGGTTTGGGATGCAACTACTGGCCAGATTGTGGCAAGCCCATTTCAGGGGCATACAGAATATGTCAGATCTGTTGTCTATTCTCCTGATGGAAAGCATATTGTTTCTGGCTCTTATGACAAGACCATTATGGTATGGGATGCAACTACTGGTCAGACTGTGGCAGGTCCACTCCAGGGGCACACAGATCAGATTGAGTCTGTTTCCTATTCTTCTGATGGAAAGCACATTGTTTCTGGTTCCATGGACAAGACCATCATAGTTTGGGATGCAACTACCAGTCAAATTATGGCAGGTCCATTCCAGGGACACACAGATGAGGTCTGGTCTGTTGCCTATTCCCCTGATGGAATGCATATTGTGTCTTGCTCTAAAGATAAGACTATCAGAGTTTGGAATGCAACTACAGGTCAGGTTGTTGCAGGTCCATTTCAAGGGCATACAGATGCAGTTCAGTCTGTTGTCTATTCTCCTGATGGAAAGCACATTGTTTCTGGTTCCCAGGATAAAACCATCAGAATATGGGATGCAATCACTAGCCAGACTGTGGAAAGCCCAATTCAGGGTCACACAAATTCTGTCAAGTCTGTTGCCTACTCACCCAATGGAAACCACATTGTTTCTGGTTCATATGATAACACCATTATGATTTGGGATGTAACCACTGGTCAGACTGTGGCAGATTCATTCCAGAAGCACACAAATTGGGTCCAGTCTGTTGCCTATTCCCCTGATGGACTGTATACTGTTTCTGGCTCATCAGATAACACCATCATAGTTTGGGATGCAATTACTGGTCAGATTACATCAAGTCCATTTCAAGGGCACACAAAAGATGTCCTGTCTATTGCCTACTCTTCTGATGGAAGACACATTGTTTCTGGCTCTGCAGATAAGACCATCAGGGTTTGGGATGTAACTACTGGTCAGACTGTGGCAGGCCCATTCCAGGGCCACACAGATGATATCTGGTCTGTTGCCTATTCTCCTGATGGAAGGTACATTGTTTCTGGCTCTTGGGACAAGTCCATTAGGGTTTGGGATCCAACTACTGGCCAACTATGGCAGGTCCATTTCAGGGACATACTGATAAGGTCTGGCATGTTGCCTATTCTCCTGATGGAAGACACATAGGTTCTGGCTCTGGTGACAAGACCATCATGGTTTGGGATGCAACTACTGGACAAACTGTGGTAGGACCATTTCAGGGGCACACAAATGCAATTTACTCTGTTGCCTACTCTCCTGATGGAATGCATATTGTCTCTGGCTCTGAAGACAAGACTATCAGGGTTTGAGATGCAACCATGGGCCAAACTATAGCAGGTCCATTTCAGGGGCACACAAGCTCAGTCTGTTCTGTTGCCTATTCTCCTAATGGAGAGTATATTGTTTCTGCCTCTCCTGATAGATCCATTAAAGTATGGAAGGTACAGGTCCTGCTTTTTCTAAAGACCATGTACATGAACAATAGCTGGATTAAACTTTCCAGAGAGGCCTTATTTGGTTGGCTTGCTCCTTGGAACAGAGATGATTTTTGTTTTCCTACATACTCTTTAGTGAAAGGTCCTAACAGCACTTTTCAAGTTCAGTCTGATATGTCTTTGGTTGGGGGTCCTGGGTTTCTTGTTGAAAGTGATCCCTGTGTATTATATATAAATACAGTAGTCTTCTATCTTCAGGCTTAAGTGTAAACTTTAATCTCTTCTCAAATTAAAAGAGACTAAATCCAACAACTTTTCTAGTTTTAAAAGAAAATGCAAAGCCACTGCTATAGTCCTCAAATTCCCAGCCAACCATTTTAAAGTTGACTATGACTACTCTAAGCCATATATATAGCCTGCAAAAATCATTCCTCAAGTTATCCTTAATATATGTACCTGTCAATTCTAAACTAGAATGTCCATTTGTGGAGAGAGCACAAGCTTGTCTTGTTTGTTTATCACAACCACCTGTGGACTTTCACACCAATGAGGCTGAAGATATTCTTCAGAAGAGGCATGAGTATCTTTTCTATGTAGCAGGCCATATTGATGTGCAGCTGCTTAGAAGTTGGTCCATATTAGTATCCAATCATCTCTGCCAAGGTGGTGTGATGCACCAGTTCTCCAAAAACTCTGATTCTAGTGTGGTAGCCTTCTTTACTTAGAATCATGTGTGCAGACTGCCACACAGAATATGTCATATGGTCCCCATACCACATTTTGTCATTCTCATTCTGCAACATCCAACAACCCCTTGTCATGACTCACTAAAGAGCAGTCTAGACCTGAGAAAACTTGGCACATGGTAATTTCATGCCTTGTACCTGGCTTCAAGATGAGACCCTACAAAGATATCAGATCTTTGACCTAACATTGTAGCAATAACTCTTGACATTGCTCAGATCTTGCATGCAAAACATCTGTGGTAATCTGTTATTGGCCACTAGGTAAAATAGAGATTTACTTCAATACATCTCAGTCATCTTTGCCTGTGTGGGCATACCACCCCAACCCACAGTCCCCTTGGCACCAAACAAAGGTTCACTTTGATCAGGCATCTCATACTTGGACCTGAAACATATCTTCTTGGTGATTTGGATATATGAGAAGGACACCTTTTCCCACATCAGCCTACCCTTTTGAACTTGGGGTAGCAGATTTATCACCATGATCATATCAGTGATCTTGTGCTCAATCAGACCAATTAAAGGAACAGGTGTTCTAGTAGAATGCCTGTTCCTTTAATTGGTCTTATGAACATTGAGTCTATATCCCTGTACATTTCCTACACCTGTTATGCTAAGCATACTCCAGAGGATGTTTGACTTAACACTGGAAAGGTGGACACTCATGAAGAGGTACCACAGTGTCTCTCCAAGCTAGCTGAGTACAAACTGAAGACATGGGACAAAGGACAATGATGAGGGTTGTACAATGACAACGATGAGGGGGTTCACAGACTTGAGAATCACTCAAGGACAGTGGATGAGTATGTGAGAACCACATAGATTCAGAGTAAGGAATAAAAGTACTGGGTGAGTGGTATATAAGTATTCCTATTATGAGAGAATGGAATGCTATGGAACATGGTGGAATAAGGGGACACATTGCCATTGTGAGAGAGACAGCTGTGGAGTTAATCATCCAATTAAAGAAGGTTTACATAACTAGGGCAAAGCAGAAAATGAGAACAGTGGAATAAGGCAAGAGAAAGAGAAGAAAAATCGTAATAGCACCTCCATTTCTCCACACTCTCAAAGATGATGAGGATGTGGGCAATGTGAGCAAGGGATGACATGAGGTGGCAGCCTTTACCTTCCAAGCATCTTATAATACTTTCTGCAATCTCTATAGCAAATATCCATATATGTACATTGCACTCATGCACCTGTACTTCATGCTGACAATATACATGTGTCTGAGCACACATTTAACTTCATTTCAGTGCTTGTGAAAGCATGAAGTGTACACAATATATCTGGGCAGTGCCAGATTATGCAGTGGATAAGAATACCCAACAACTGAGGCATCACCTAGATATATGTGATTAGAACTGAATGATGCAAAGTGAAGCTTCATAGTAAAGAAGTTGATCCCACCATGGATGTGGTCTGCTGCCCGCATGATCCATCTTTGTAGTACATATGCCAACATTGATGTTGGTTCTGGTGGGGGTAATTAGAGAGTCATTCAATAGGTGTGTGTAGACACTGGAACATAATAAAGGCACCATATCTCATAATGGATGTGGTCTGGGTAATCTGTCCTTGTGCCGCTAACCTTGATGTTGGTCCTAAGAAGCACTTGGAGCTAGCTGGGAACCATTTTGCTTAGTCCCTACTCCTAATTTCACTAAAAAGGTCCCAGTCAAATTGATCAAGCTCTACTGTAGCTGGCATTCATGCACACAAGTGATCATCTCATTCAAACATGACCATTGGACAGTCAGTATATCACAGCATCCCTGTCAGTGTACAGGAGCCTGTGAAGGCGTTACTGAGGTCATGGTTCATTTGGTCACTCATCAGAAGTATATTCCTGGCTTGTGACATCTCTGGCAATAAGGTGTGTTCATTGAGCTTGACACATGCTAAAACCTTTCACTGTGGGAAGTAAATCCGCTGCTGAGAAGTGACATGGTCACTACTTTGGTGTCCACTGCAAAGAAGTGACATGAAGTTGTCACTGCTGAGTATTGACAGCTTGGGCTGTCACTCTTCAGCAGTGTTACTGGACTAAGCACATTGTACAGTTTTTTGTAAGTTGTATAAACTAAGTGAATTTCAATCTAGCAGCATCACAGAGTGCATTTGATGTGGCTGGCTTCAGAGCAATTGTTTGTTTGTGTTTTCACCATGTGGCCACACTTACTATCACATGACCTTGTTTATGTAATATATTTGGTTTGATTTGCTAAACATTGACTGCTCACATGTGCACCTTCAACTTATATCTGTCATCCATGTCACTTGCCTCATGGCATCCACTCCTGGATCCAAGTAAAAGACTGGCTGACAGTTGAAGGGGTCATTTTCAGGGTAAGTCATCACAATTTAGTGGATATATGCTATCTGCTCATACCTGTAGTCCCTCCCTGGTAAAGTTGGTGATCACAAGGAATAGAATTGGTTGAGAAAGTCATACTTAGGGTAAGTCATCAGAGTCAAGTGCATATATGCTCCCCATTCATACCCAGCCTTGGTGCAATGCCAATGAAGGCCAGCTGGTGTGCCACCACCATTTCCCCACAACAATGTGGGAGCAAGAACTACAACATGGCATAATCTCGACCTCTACAGTGATGACAACATGTCTGATGGCTGTGCAATGGCCCTCTCTACTGCAATGATGACAATGATGTGGGTGAGGACCACATGTCATCACTACCTCCCCATAACATGATGGTGCACCACCATAACAACATGGGCCAGGGCTGTGCAGCAGTGTGCCCCCACCATCACAACAACAACAACATGGCTGTGGACCATGATGTCCCCCTAATGTGACCACTACCACCTCCCCTATGACAACTATGTAAAGGAATGGTGTAGGGTGGCAAATCCTAACTGGTCCCTCTTGGTGTGCAGCAGCAGGGAAAGGTAATCGCCAAGTGAAGAGACTCACTTGACTTGCAGAGTACTTGGTGAGAGTATAGATTTAATCTCCAGGAAGATTAGATAGTGGGTGATAGAACGATATGAGAGAAGTGAAGATAAAAGCTTATTGTAAACGTAAATACATGAAACTATTTATATGTTTCAGGTATGCATTGGAAATTGCCTGTTACAGCACAGCAACATGGGGCATGAGGCTAACATGAGGCACCGGGCTATGCCAGGCTGTGTCAGATTGGTACTCAGCTGACACTGCCTCTCTATTGTTCTGCACTGCCCTATTGCAAATACACTGCCTTGTATTTCAAATACACAGCAATGCTGACAAATGCTATGTGTAAGGCTATGCTGCTGACTGGGCAGCTTACCAATCCGCTTATATAGCATTAGTCATACTCATTAGTCATGAGTATTACAGAATGTCTACGACTGATCACTCTACTGATCAGCTTAAGTGTCAGTTGACTTTGGTAAGTCAGTAAGTCTGAGTCAGTCTGAGTCAGTCCACCATCCAGTTTAATCTGGTTCCAGACTGTCTCACTTTGGACTGTCTTATTCCAGATATCCATACTTCTGGATTACAATCCAGAGTTCCAGAGTTTAGTCATTTCAACACTCCCTATCATTCAAAAGAATCATGACGTCTGGGAATAGGATTTGAGGAACAACATGTCCCTGATCTTGGAGAATCGATCTCTTGTGAGATTCTTGGTGAATATGTCAGCTTTCTGTTCTCCAGTGGCAATATAGAAGAGTTTGATAAGACCTTCTTGAACAGATTCCCGAATAAAATGATAGGGGATAGCAATATGCTTAGTCCGTCCTTCTTGTGCCAGGTTGGAGGCTAAGAACATAGCTCCTTGATTATCTGCATATAGATGAAAAGGCGGTAGATCATATCCGATCTCTTTGAACAAGGATTTGATCCAACTGAGTTGTTTAGCAACTTCAGTCATGCCAACATATTCAGCTTCTGTTGACAATAATATCACCTTCCTTTGTCGTCTGGATAGCCATGAGACTATCCCATCTGCAAGGAATATACAATAACCAGTAGTAGACTGTCTAGTGTCTAAATCTCCTGCCCAATCTGTGTCACTATATGCCAGGAAACCAGAATTGGTATCTCCTTTATAGATAAGGCATAGATCTCTGGTGCTAGCCAGGTAGTGCACAATATATAATGCACGCTGAAAATGATCCTCAGTAGGATTAGCTGAGAATTGTGACATCTTGATAATAGCATAGGCAAGGTCTGGTCTTGTTCCGAGCATGATATATAGCAATGATCCAATGACTGATTGATAACAACTTCAGAGTGAAGCATTTGATTCTTCTGTCGATGATTGTGGATTATATCTGAATGATAGAGGAACATATGCTGGCCTGCAATTCTGCAGTTCAAAATGGTCAATGACCTTCTCAGCATACTTGATTTGATCTAATCTCAGAGTCCGCTTAATCCGGTCTCTGGTAATCCTCATTCTGAGATATTTTGTAGCTGATCCAAGATCTCGACTTTCCTATTTCTTCATGAAGTCTTGTTTCTTCTGTAATAGGACTGATCTTGTGTTTGAAAGGAAAAGAGCATCATCCACATAGATGAGAATGATAACCAGAACACCTTTGTCTGAATAGACATATACTCCAGGATTGGAGTGGGTGCATTTAAAGCCCAAATCCTCAAGGGATTTATGGAGCGCTTTGTTCCATTGTAGGGTTGCTTGTTTAAGACCATAGATAGCCTTTCTCAAGCGACAAACCTTTGTCTCTTGACCTTTAGATATGAAGCCTTCCAGTTGTGTGAGGTAGATCTCTTCATCAAGATCTCCAAATAAAAAGGCAGTCTTCACATCTAGCACTTTGATTTCCCAATCTTCTAGAGCTGCTAGTGCAAGTAAGAGATGAACAGTCTCAAATCTTGCAACTGGTGAAAAGGTTTCCTCGAAGTCTATGCCATATACTTGAGTGAATCCCTTAGCAACAAAGCATGCCTTTGTTCGTCTGTCACTTTTCTTGACAAATTCCCATCTCTCTGTGATAGGTTTACAGCCCAGAGGTAGATCTGTTAGATCCCAAACCTTTCTGTCTTTCATGGATTTCATTTCTTCTCCACAGGCATCTAGCCATTCTTGTTGTTGATCCTTTGGCAGTTTGAATATATCTTGGTATTGTTTGGGAACTCCAAACACTGGTGCTGCCATGGATATCATAGCAGAAATGAAATGTGCACTCATTTGGTGTGCATCATCATCATCAATATCAGGATCTTCTCTCCTTTGTCTGAGTAGTCTCTCAATCTCAACC
>JBBPTV010000344.1:0-19234 GCA_038094275.1 Tubosaeta brunneosetosa | reverse complement strand
TCAGTGTCCTGCTTGCCTGGATCAGTACAAAAATGAGAACACAGTTGAGTGATACAAACGTTGGAGTAAATCCACCCAGTGTGTTCCTGCTGTGTCACCTCCATTTCTTTGATGTGCCCGGCCAAAGTGACGTTTTGTGCCATCATAGAGTTGAGTTGGTTGTGTACCCCAGCCAGCTTGTTGTTGGCAGCAATGAGGCCCACTTTCTGCTCTTTTAGCTCTGCTTCAAGTTTTTCGTGTTGCCTGGTGAGCTCCGTGTTCTTCTGCTCCAACCGGTTGTTGGCTCCTTTGAGATCACGGACCTCCTGCCTCAACTGGTTGTTGGCTCCTTTGAGATCACAGACCTCCTGCCTCAACTGGTTGTTGGCTCCTTTGAGATCATGGACCTCCTGCCTCGACTGCTTCTTCTCCTCTCGCAAGTCCTGAGTGTCCTGCTCCAAGCGCTCTAGCCGTTGAAGAACTGACATAGCATCATTGGCATGATCACAGGCAGGATGGTCACGTTCAGCATAATTTTTCCTGTCCAACAAAGGGCATTGTAGGGAGGGAGGATTGGGCACCACCATATAAGGTGTTGCCAGTGGATCGTGTGATGGAATGATTTGGGGTGATGGAACGAGAGCAATAAGCGAATTGCCACACAGCTCAGATGCGGCCTTGCTGTCATCTTCGCACGAAAGAAACCCATGGGTATCTATGAAAGGGCATTGGCTAAATTCAATACCCTGCAAATAATGAAGGCACAGTACCTGAGACAATTACAGTGGTTTCCAGGTTTAGGTCGATAGCGTCAGCGACACCCCACTGTTCTTCCAGACGACTCTGCAAAAGTGCTGGGACCTGCTCGCAAACATTGGCAAGGGTAGCATCCTTGGAAAGGGTGACTGTCCCAGCTGTTGATTGCTCGACGAAACAGAAGGTGACATCTGTCATCTTGTTGGTGGTGTGTAGACAACTCCTATATGCTTACAAAGCATCATCTCTGTTCCTTGTCACCATAACATGATAGCCACACGTAGCACCTGTAGGTCATGTATTCATGGGTTGTAAGATAAGACAGCAGTGCTAGTGAGCAGTCCAGCCAAAGTGACCAGGCATGGCCAGTGGCTCCAGATCATATGTAGAGTACCAACCTCTAACACGAGCTAATGGAACCAAAAAAAAAAGAGTGAACTGCACGGGCAACTTCACGGACCCAACCCACGTATTTGTAGTGAGCTCGCATATGCACCCGCCACTGTGGGCCGTGGATGTCGATGCACGAGCACGGCAACACCGTGACGGTCACGCTACCACATTAATGATCACAATATCGGCGGGTCGCGTCGCGTCGCGTCGCACAAGCACAGGTTGGGAGCGAGCAATGCATGGTCCCGACGCCGCGGTTCTGGTGGAAGGCACGCCGTTATGCTAGGCTCTACATCAGCTTTGGGGTGGCAGACACGCAGTTGCGTCCATTCGCCGTCGCGGCTGTCCGTTGCGCTGTCCTTGCCCCCGTGTCATCGTCATGTGGCAGTACCTTGCACCACCACCGTTCGTCGGTGGCAGCACATCGCTGGCGCCGTTTTGGAAGAGGTTGAGGGAGCACGTAGATAATTTTGCGTAGCGTTAACTCCCCAAGGAATGAGGTCGCGGCTACCCTCCTCATCGTCGCATAGTGATGGTGGTATGCAAGCTGCTGCACCACCTTTGTGTCGTCGTCACCGTCGTGGCGCGATTGCGTCCCCCTCGTTGTTATCGTGGTAGTGAGATGCTGTTCGCAGGTGGCCACGCTCCGCTGCAATCTCTCGGGTCATCCTTATTGTTGTGTAGTGGCGACGTACCGTATCCACACCCTCTCCATATCCGCGTGATTGTGGTGACACTGTGCCCCTCGCCCTGTAATCATCGCGGTGACATCCCAGCCCCCGACATTGGCAGTTGGCGCGTCATGTGGCATCATGTCGCAGTCTGCTGTATGGTCAGTGTCGCCGTTGCCATTTGGCAGAACGTGTCGCCGACTCACCGTGGTCACACGCGGCACCGGTCATGCCAGGTTCATGAACTGCAAATTCTACGATGGACAACAGCGAAGTCCTTGGATTTGATGACCGGCCTAGTGAAGGACTAAGAGATGATGTACTCACTACTAGTAGTCACATCCTTGTCACACATTATTGACTCTGACTTCAAGTTCCCTCGAATTCATTCGTAAATGGGGCCAACATCTACCCATCGTGCTAGACATGCTACGATCGGGTCCGCGCACACAGTCCTGTTCAAATTACCAAACGGCGAGGTGCGCGGTGTCAAGGTCGAGAAGGACTCGTGCGGTGGATGTTTTGGCATGCTCGGAACTGCAGTCTCACACTATATCAAGGATCGTATCACTGGGTAGAGTGGGCTCGTTCCCTGCCAATGAGCTCATTGGCCAACCTTACGGATTTGCCTATGAAATACACGAAAAGAAACTCAAGCGTTTGCCTCCCCGTACAATGAACGAAATCGGTTGGTGGGCTTCTCAGCGATCGGATTGCCCGCTGATATCCAGTTTCAGAGGAAACGGATGCTACAAATGAACTCATCAACGACGGGGAGTTTGTCCAGCCATTGACCCTGGATGAAATCGAGGCACTCAAAAAGGCCGGCATCCATGCTTCAGTACGACCATGTTGTGCGTCATGACAAGCAATTTAAGCGGACCTGATACCCCAGGAGATCATCAAAACGCAAATCGAGCAACACGCAAACTATTCTCTGAAAACCGAGTATAGCAAAGACAAGTATAAGAAGCGGAAGGAGGCGAAGTGAGTGATCAAACCTGCTAGCAACTACCACGAGCGACATATCTCATATAGGTATTCAAAGAGCTTCGAGACTATCGAACCCACATTATACAACATCTGCGATTATTGGTTCAAAAAGGATCAAAATAGGATACGAGACATTCGTCCTGATACACTCTCTCAAATGTTGAACTTGGTCAATGTCCGGCCGGGTGGACGCTATATTGTGATTGACGATGCTTCTGGGTTATTGGTTTCATCCGTCCTTGACAGGATGGGGTGTACGTGATCACTGTTGCAATCAACTGTTATATACCGACTCTTTTCCAGGCGAAGGTCAAATAATCTCGATAAATGACGCTGACTCGCCACCTGCATATCCTGTACTAGGCTTGATGAACTATGACAAGGTGACTCTGAAATCAGTTCTGTCTACACTAAACTGGGCCACGGCCCAAGAAGGTTACGCCCCCGGTGAGTATCTTCCGTCCATGGCACCGCAACCTATCATTTTATCTCCACAGTGCTGGCCCCACTTGAGCCTACGTCAGGGCGTATACGTTCGGAGCGCCAGCGTCTACGGCTCGACAAGCGAAAATCGACTTCGGATATCCTAATGAACACACGACAAGTGTTATTTTCGGGCGAATTCGATGGGCTTCTAGTCGCCAGCGACTATGATCCGTTCGAGATTGTCGAGATGTTATCACCATATTTGGCTGGGTCCGCTCCAATTGTTGTGCAACACATGTTTCTCCAGGTGCTATTGGATTTCTTATCTTCGTGCCGTCGCTCATCTCATCGTAGCCTCTGGCAGAGCTGCAGGCAAAGATGCGACTCAAGCCCGTTTATCTTGCGCCATCAGTCACAGAGTCATGGTTGCGTCGCTATCAAGTTCTCCCAGGTCGTACGCACCCGACGATGAACACGTCAGGTTCGGGAGGGTTCCTCCTCCATGCTATCAAAGTGTATGTTTGTTCAGCTTCCTGGTCACCCTTGGCCAACCTGAAACCTGGCTTTCGATTAGCTATGATGGCCCTACGACAACTGCAAGCCAACAAAGTCCGACAAAGTCGGCCGAAAATGACAAGCCGCCATCGAAATCCCATTCTCCCATGGAGGTGGACCCAGTGGAATCGGATGAGACATAATTGAAAATACAGTGCAATTAACACGAGGGAAGTGTTCCTCGGGAGATCTAGCATCTTAGGACGATACGGGTGGGAGCTCAGGGAAAATAGCTGCAACGATCTGCCCATGCTCTATCAGTTTACGGAGAGCGTCCGGGTCAATTCTAACATACCTCATCGGCAATAGTGTACGCGATGTGCTGATTTAAGCGCCGATTTTGCAACACGGTGAATATACGTCGGGCTCCCCGACGAGCATTGGAACGGCCTATCATATTTGCGGCCAAGTCTAAAATAAGTCCTCTGGTTAGTTCATGTTCTTAGTGGGCCAGTCTGATCAAACCTGGTACTAGTGCCGAGAGCTTGCGATTGGCCTCATCTCGGCTCTGAAGCTTCTCTTCGGCGGTGCGGAGTTGAGAGGGTGCTCTCAGCTTGCCTCCCGGCCATAGATTTTCCCGCAGCATGGTTAGCACGGGAAGAATGTGGCTCTCTTCAAACGCGGATCGTATGCTTTGCCGTATTTTCCTGAGAAAAAAGGCATCAGTGAATGGTACCATTTGTGGAGAGCGAAATCCCTAACTGCTCGATGGTATCCCCAAAGACTTGTTGGAGGATGATCACAATCGCTTGTCGGCGAAGCCAGTTGTTTTTCTTGTGAAGCTCGAAAACGGCAAGTAGTAAGTCACAGATCGGGGCAGAAAAGCTGGATGTGCTCGTTTCTCCGCCTAATGGCTTTAGGTCCCCTGGCATCTGCATGAGAGTGTCCAAAGAGGTCACCTTCCCAAATCGTTTCATTGCTTGAGCAACGATTTCTTCGTCGTTGACCGCAGAGCCGACGATCCCAGTGAATTCGGCCACTTGGCGTGTAAGACGCTGGATCATCACGTCCAACATGGAAGGGCCGAAGAACATGTCATCGATGCTTTCCGTGACCGACCGGTACATTGACTGAACAATATTCTGGCCAGAGAACCCCTGTCTCTTGGAAGCGTCATTGTTCATCTCGGAGGCAATGAAAGGCGAGTCCCTCGATAGAAAGACACGAAGTTCTGTGCTTTCACAAACCGAAGGAACTGAAATCAGGTTCTGCAGAAAAGTCAGTGTTGCCCCGAGCCGTAGTACGTGCCACACCTGCAAATACTTCTCCAAGGCTTGTCGTCTGGTATCAATGAAGCTTCCCGAAAGCGAAGTTACAAGGCGCTTCCCAGGAAATTCAAGGGTGCGAACTGAAGTGTGTTCTTCACGAAGCTTGTTGTGCATGCGTAGAAATTCATTGTACCGTCGTGCGACGACCCAGCCAGAGGAGAAAGTACCATCCGAGGACAACTGTTGCACCTCAACAAGGTAGCGGACAACGGACTTGCCTTCCTCCTCAGCGACGGTTGAACTGACAATGGAGACCTTTGTCCTATGCGGGATAAGGCGATTAGCAGATTCTTGTTGCTCGTACTGGGATTTCTGAAATTGTAATTCCCTGAGTTCCCGGGTCATGGAAGCCTTGGCTTTGCGCAGGAGGCGGAGCTCTTGTGTATCTCCCATTAATTCAGCTTTCTTAATAAGTGTATCCAGCATGGCCGCGTGGTCCTCTGACTTTGATATCTTCTTGCTCAAACGTGCAATTTCGTAGGAGAGTTGAAGGTCACCAGGACCTGCGAGCTGAAATGATCCCTGTCCAACAGCATGAGCGCTCCCCGGTGTGTCGTCTTCATTCTCATCGTCAACGCCTGGATCTTCATCATCCTCGAACATGCCACGTGCTTTCCGCCCATCGGGAACAGAAGGGATGGAGGCATTCGCCTCTTCCTCACGGTCCCGGGGATGACTAGTGTGCTGTTCCGTGGAGATAATATCAGTCAATGCGGCCTGGATGGCTTCCATACGTTCTGATTCATCCATACTGGGTCTCTCGTCATCCGGATCGTTGAAAAGGGGCGAACGCGAGGCATCCGAAGACGTGTCCGCAAGGGGAGCCATGAGTACATCAATATTGCTACGGGACGTTGGAGGGGGCGAATAAACCAGGGGAGCTTGAACCACTTGAGGATACTCTGAAACACTGTTCGAGGAAAAGATAGACGGAAGCGACCCAGAGCGGGGCATTTTGAATTTAGTTCGCGACGGGTCTTCAAGCACCAGCAGAGAGGTGGATAGATCCAAGTTTGGTGGCCTGTTTGGCGGTGTAGATGGTCCAACTTCGGGTTTACCGAATGAGGCATCTTCAATCACTCGAAACCACAACTCTGACTTCTGGAAATCTTCGAAATCACCCTCCATTTCTTGTTCCACCTCCCTCTGAGCTAACATGACACTCCTCCGAATCTTCTTATTCTCGGCGATGCTAGGCGTGACTTGGTTGGAGGCGTAGCTTCGAATGATATCGATATGCTTCTGCGAGACCGGAGATAAGGAAGGGTGAGGTGGTACGGCAGAAAAATACAGGTCGTTAATTAGGCAAATATCTTCTCGTAAGGTCGTCGAACTAGAAGAATCATGAATTGGATCGTCCTCGTCTCCAGAAGCGTAGTCCACCAGTTCCAAGGGATTCTTGAAGCTTTCCACGGTCAACCAAAACTGTACGAGCAGAGAGCGATGGCGACGATCCATGAACTCCATAAAGTATGAAAGCGAAGTCGGGTTGCCGAGGACGTCCCTGAACGCGACTCCTAGTCGTGCACGGGTTTCTGGAGCGACAACTGTCTAATCAAATGTAACGCATGAGTACACGTGGATAGGCAAGTGAATGACACCCACTGAATCCTGTTCGCCCCCTAGGATGGCAATTCGCTGTTCGACCGTGCGCTTGGCAGTATATAACCTGTCCAAAAATCCTACCACATCCTCTGTTCTCTCGCCATCGATCCATTCCTCATTCTCGTGGTTTGCTACATAGAATTTAGCTCCTGGTCAACATCGGATTAAAGAAACATACCAAGCAACAGCCTCGTCCTACGAATTTCACCCATTACGTCGTTCTTGAGGCGCCGTGCATCTAGTAGAGACGAACAGCGATTGATGCTCCGAAGGAAAGACTCGAATTGGTGAATGTCTGTACGAATGGTGATTACATCTCCTCCGGGATTAACTCCTGACGCGATGCGACGGCGACGTCGTGGCAGTTGGGCTTCGAGAACGTTTCGCACTTTGGATATCAGCTTCCTACAGGATATTAGGAAAGACGCCCAACAGAACACAAGGAACATACTGTTGGTGTATTGCAGCCCCCGCCTGATATTGAACTCAGAACAGGATCAACAACACCAAGACTGGACACGCACCACTTGCTCAATCGTACGGTTCCAGAAATCGGGATCTGTGATCATGTCCATGATCGGATACAGCACGGTGCATGCCACGACTTCTCGGATCACTGTCCTGAGGATCTTGCTCCGAGCCTCGTTCTCCGGAAGGACATGCGGAAGGATCCGATCAACGATGCCTCTCAAGTGCATCTCCTCATTCTGCTTCGTGAACGTAGACGACAGATTGTCTATGGCTGGATGTAACCTCGCACCCTTTCCCACGTACCGGCTAGCCAAGAGCAAATCGAGTTCCTCCGACTGAGTGAGGTGACGCTCAAGACCCGCACCACGGAGCGCGACCTCTGACTGCCGAAAGTGTTCTATATGTGCGGTTATTTTAGGCAGTATGCGTTTGACAAGGAGAGAAGGAACGTCAAGTGTGACGGCCCGCTGCAAAAGCTGCTCGAGTGTTGCATGGAGCGTCGTTGAGACAGCAGTTGGGAACGAAGGAGAGGACGAGATGTCCTTGTACCAGGAAAGAACAAAGTCCCGGACGACGAGAATCATGATGTCATTCAGATGGGAGGATACAACGGGCATGTCTGGACACAACGAGGGCAGCGACTGAGGGGACTTGTGTGACCATTGCGAGCGGATGAGGACGGCCTGCCACGCGGCGGGGGTGGAAAAGGCGAGAGGACGGGCAGCATGAGCGAGGGGATTTCCGGGCGCAAGTACCTTTGAGTCAAGTCTGACTGCAAGATAAACGTAGGCCAGGAGTGAGGATATGACCACCACGAGGACGAAGAACGGGGCGAGGAGGACAAGGGCCAGTGGAGAGGAAATGATTCGAATGGCTACGGGAATGGACACAGAGAGAACGCCGACGAGGAAGACAGCCCTCGTCGTAATCACCGGGCCGCCTTCATCATACCGTTCAGAGCGCTGCATCAAGTCGTCATCGGTCAGACGTGGAGGCTGTTGACAGACTGGGACTACTAATGCGCTGACCCGAACTAATCCATCACGTATAAAAGCCTCGTTGCTGCTCTGCTGTGTCCAGAATGTCTACTCTGCCACGCCCTCTCTCCACTGCAGAAGGATTCTTATGCGGTGGTCTCGCAGCCTGTATTGCAGTGAGTCATCATCTTCGAACGTGTTCGCGCCTCATTCCAGCGTGCAGGTGACCGTCTCAAATCCCGCAGAAGTAGCAAAAACGCGTCTGCAGCTCCAAGGCGAACTGGCAAAGGCGGGCACTAAAAAGGTCTACAATAATGCACTTGACGTCTTTGCTAAGACGTGGAAAAACGAAGGTATTCGGGGCCTCCAGCGTGGTCTCGGCACAGCGGTATGTTGGCACCGTTTTTTCGTCTCATATACCTCCTCACACTTTGCCAGTATGCATACCAGGCGCGTATGTTCGCCCATTTTATTCCTCAGTCCCGTTGACTCTTGGCCAGATGCTTCTCAATGGCTCGCGCTTAGGTAAATACCGTCCGTTGGAGTTACATGCGGAACTGAATTGGTTCAGGGCTTTACGAGCCTTTCCGCCGCACGATAAACCGCGTCATAGGCAGGCCTGTGACCGACCAAATACCTCTTGGATCTGTAGCAGCCGGTGCCGCAAGTGGTGCAGTCGGTGCAGCCATTGGAAACCCGCTCTTCCTCGTCAAGGCGCGCATGCAAGTGAGTTTATTCCGGTATGCATTCTACGCCAAAATGATTGTCCACCATAAAGGCATATTCCCCCGCATTGCCGGTTGGCACGCAACATCACTATAAAAGCTCTTTCCACGCACTCTCTACGATATTTCGCGCCGAGCGATTTAGAGGTCTCGTTCGTGGCATGGATGCCGCGATTCTTCGAACTGCCACAGGTTCCTCGGTTCAGCTGCCCACTTACCACTGGACTAAGAACCAACTTGTGTCACACGGCATGTTGCCTGCTGACAGTATTTTGACCTACCTCGCAAGCAGTTCTGTATCGGGCGTTTGTGTGGTGCGTCCGTTGTGACTGTCAGACTCGCCTCGTTCTGATCAGCCTTGAAGTGCATTGCGATGCAACCGGCGGACACCGTGAGCGCACTGGGCTTGCCACAATGCGATTATTGACATCCTTTAGGCTCTCACCCGGGTGTACAACCAGCCGACGGTACGGTTACCTGATGGACGCTTACGAGGCGCACTATACAGAAATCCTATCGACTGTCTCTGGAAAACTTTCAAGGCTGAAGGGATATATGGATGGTATAAAGGCAAGCAGATCACTCATTTGTTTCCATTATGATTCACATCTCTTTGAAACAGGTTCAACAGCACATTTCCTCCGGATTGCTCCGCACACGTAAGTGTCAATATATGGGTGTCCAACATTCTGTTAACTGTGCTGTACAGGATCATTACCTTGACTGCCAATGACATTATAATTGGTCTCTACAAGGATTTTGTAATCAAGAAAGGGCTATTATAGACATAGAAACCTGCTAGACGTCTTAGATATGTTGAACATTTACGAATTCACTTTGGGAGATGTTACCCCTTCTGATGGTCATGTTCATCAACAATGCATTCGCGCCACGAAGGGCTCGTAGCACAGTGGTAGTGCGTGTGATTCCAGATATCGATATCCACAAGGTCGTCCGTTCAATCCGGGTCGAGCTCATATTTATCCCCTTTTTAATACGTACAACATATTAAAAAACTTCCAAAAAGAACAGAACTGCGTCGAGGGTGATATGTAGCACAAATTAATTAATCAAGGACCATTTTGAGTGCTTTCTCGTGCTCAGGTACACTTCGCCTCCCGAGGTGCGATCCATCCATGCTGACGCCTGCGAAGGAATCAAGTTTGTTACCTAGTATGTGCTAGTGTATGAGACTCGGATCAGGCGGCAGTTTTAAGCGCGCACTCACAATATACCGTTGACCGGGCACAAACGGATTTCGACTGCAACCCTCGGACACCCCGGGAACATCCCATACGGTGACCTGCGCCGTCCGGTCTGCCGGATGCTTGTACGTTCGCGTATCATTCACAACAACCACGCAGAAACTCCTCACGTCGCGTGGTGGACAAATTGACTGGTAGTGCGTCAGCATTCAAGAGACCCGACAACCGAGACCTCGAACCTCGAGTTCTTGCTCAATCCCTTTCGAAACTTCATAACGTTCTTGGGCAATCTGATCACGGATATGTAGTGACAGCCATCCCGCGTCTTCACGACAGAGAGATGATATGATGTTCTTGGCCGCGTCGGGTTCTTCTCGCAAAGTATCGTATAGGTCGTAAATCTTGTCGGATGGTCCGTCTGCTTCATCGTTAGCGTCTATCGCTCGTATAAGATGTATGTGTGAATTCACCACCACACCAAGAGATAAATTTCGAACCCGCACGTTGCTCAAGGCGTTCACTATAGTCGAGCAGCCTACACCTATGTTTTTCATGTTCAGACCATAGCTTTGAAGCATGCGATTCTCGTTTCCTCTGTGGGCACTGAGCACGCTAGCCGTCAAAAATCGCATTGCCGTACCTTCCATTGCGTGCTCAACCTTGATTCCTCTTTCGCATCGTATGGTCCCTCTCTTTGTTTCCGACCATCAGCATCCTCGCTAAATTCTATGTACGCAATTGGGTACACCTGTCCAAAAGATTACGATGCAACACCTGGATGTCCATTGGACACACCTTTATTATCGTGAGCATCATAACGGCAACTTTACCTCCATCTGATGTCAGGCTATTAAGCGTGGCAATGAATGGACCACGTTGGAAACCAAGCTTTGCATGCCACGGCGCCATATGGGTCGAGTTCCCGGCCAACACAAGAACATTGGAGTTGTAGGCTTCTAGGACCTCAGAACCTTCTTTTCGTTCCGTCGAGAGCTATAGGAACTAAGTGGGTCAAAACATATGACCAAGATAATCTGACTGACCCTCGCGCCCGCCACAGCAATCTTACGACCTATACTTATTTTCCCTCTACTGATCCCTCGTGCTATTGGGGCATCAACGCGCGCGCGCAGCCTATACCAACCATCCGTTACTTCAAGTTCAGGATAGGCTTGAGCTTGAGGAGTATTCTCTTCATTAGTGGGCCAAATTATGTCCGAGACACACAGGACCATCGGTGACTCTGCCGATGCATCCCTTGTTGTGATCAGTCGTAGCGGCGGACGGGAAACACCATTCAAATCTCGTTCGTATCTGATAATATACATGAACTGTAGAGGTCAGACTATTGTGATCAATCCACTGACCTGTACATTAGCTGACGGATGACTTCTGGCCAGCACCAACGTTTCTTGGAGGGATCACTCTCACTCGTAGGATCGAGGGCAACCATGCCGGCCAATTTCCAGAGGATTAGGGACCAGTGATTGTCAACCCATGCTTGACTAGCGAGTGTACAGCCCTTGGCGCGCAATTCTTCCAGCGCGGCTGAACGGCCAAAGACGAGAGATGAAGACGAGTCGGGCTGATCAAGAAAATGTGAACGGGTAGCAAATGCGTAGAAAGGAGCTGTGCGAAGGTTCACTTGATTGAGATCCTTGAAGTCTCTGCGACATGTTATGAGCGTATAACTGGAGACACAAGGAGAAAAACAGACATTCCCATTCTCTCGAGTTGGTCGGCACTATAGCTTTGCGGCAGTAGACCAGAAGTGGCGAGTGTTCGTCTGCCAGAAGGAGGGGCTGGACCAGTGTCAAGCTCGACAGACATTGAATGTGCGAATCGTACTCACTAAGATCAAATACTCTGTTGTCATCACGTGGCTTGCTCGACGGCGGTGGGAATGGAGTTGAAGGTGGATATATGCGGGTCACGGGTGTCTTGTGAATAGAAGGTGTCTGTGGAAGATGTATATTTTCGACTGTAGACGTGCTTAGTATGCCGGATTTCGGAGCAGCTTTGAATGGCGTAACGAATTTCGGCCGTTTTGTTGCAGACGCGTGCATAGAGGTAAACCCCAATGGTTTTTGGTTTACGATGGGAGATGGGCACAGTGGTGATGGGATGGTGGTGGTCTGAGGCGTAGAGGGTAGATAGTTTTGGGTGGATGACTGACGAACGGAAGGCGTTTCACTGATAAGGGGCGACCTGAAAGGTCTAAATTGGCGTTTCGTATTGTGTGACGCGCTGTGTGGCTTTGTGGGAGTCGGTTCCACGTTTGCAGATCTGAATGGAACAGGGGTGGGTGTCTCGGGTGGGTGCGCGGAAGAGAACGCGTTTCTGGCTGAAGAGAACATCGAACGCGAAGGCGACGCCGGCTGTGGAGGACTGTGTGGCTTTTGGGATGGATCTGAGTCGGGTTCCTCCTCCCATCTCCTCATCTTCTCCTCGGCCTCGCGCAGGGCTGCAACGGATGGGACGAAGAGTGATGCGCTCTCTGCCGCGACGGATGGTCTCTGGAAGCCTGGAATTGCTGTCGTTGCCGCGCTGAAACCGGCGAACGGAGTGGAGGCGTCGGACGTGAACCAGTTGGAATAGTCCGGCTCTGTTTGGGCATGGAACGGGTCCTGAGAGAGGCGCGCGTCGACCGAGTCGAACGCGTCGATGTCTTCCTGGCTGAGGTCTTGTACTTGATCGTCGAACGTGGGCGAGGACAGTCGCATGCGCTTTCTTGGATGATGGTGGTCCATGATCAAGGGGGCACAAGTCACATGACCGAGTGTAGGGAGGAGTAAATGAAATGCTCAGTCAAATTCCGACAATCATTCATCGACTCAGTTTTTGTGTTCCCTGCATTCCCCGACCGCGCAGGTCCACCGCCACCACTCAGACAGACCAACCCATGAATGGCACAAACACGCCCCGCTCTTCAAAGCCACCTCCACCTGCTACCCCGCCCCCAGCTCAGTCTTCCTCTGCCAGAACTCCGCTCGTAAACGGCTCTCAGAAACCAAAGAAGAAGAACGATGCGCCGGTCGACCCCGCCGCCATGTACGAGAGTCTCAAGAACCGCATCGCAGCGCTCGAAGAGGAGGAGGTCCTCGAGGAGGAGGAGGAACGCCGGTTCGGTGTGCACAGTCCTTGCCCCTCCCCCCATCCGTCTCATCGTTCCCCAGCTGAGGAGGCCGTCAAGTCGGTCAAGGGCATGGGCGAGAACGCCATCCACGCCAAATACATCGAACTAGTATGTCGTTCGCGATGAACGCACGGTATCCTCACACACACGCCCGCCGATATAGTTTGCCGAGTACAAGCGGCTTGAACGGGATCATGCAAAGGAAAAACAAAAACTAGTCAAGGATAAGGATGCAGGTTCGTCCTCCCCTACCCATACTTTTCACTCGCCTCACTCCGATCCCCAAGCCAAGGGTCAGCTAACGAAAGCAAACCAGACAAAAGCGAAAATGGAGAACCTGGCCCGAGAATTGCAAAAGGTGATCCTGGAAAGTACCGTCTTACAAGTGGCTAACCGCCGGTCCCTAGGACAACAAACGGCTTCGGGTGCGCACCCAACGTACGTACCGCTTCCAGATATCTCACAGTCATCTAGGAGGACAGCAAACGCCTAGCACAATGCGTAGAAGAAGCCCAGGAAGAGGTATGCTGGACCCTCTCGAACCCGTATGACTACCCGACATCCCCCAGATCATGCAAATGAAGAACGACATGGCTAAACGTGTAGACAAGGCAAAAATGCAGGACATGAAATACCGCGAAATGCCCGACATTGTAGTCAAGGTCGTATGCCGTTACCGTGCAGAACTATTCTTTAAGATTTCACGCAAAACCAAGCTTTCCAGACTTTTCAATGCCTGGACAGAAAGAATGGAAGGGACAACCACAAAAAAAGGTGATGGAAAGGCAACTGCAGGTACTGGCGCCCATCTAAACGGTTCGACCAAATCGGAAATTGCAAGTACACAATCTTGGAACACCACTAGCGCATCATCCATGCAGTTTATATTCTCTCATAATGGACGGACGCTCGATGCAGACCATACGCCAGAGGAACAGGGGATGGAGGATGGAGACGAAATTCTTGCTGTGGAACTCATGGATCTTACCGAAGGTCATGGAGTAGACTCCTGGGTAAGACGATACAAAAAACGCAGTGCGATGCGTGATTTTTCATGCGGTTTCCAGGATGAATTACCTGAACATCGTCGTCAGAAGTTGAAGAAGAATTGGACAGATAACCCTGCGGAGTAGGTTGTGAACTGGCCTCGCTTAACTTTGTCTCATCACTTGTCTAGTGCTAAGCGTTCGCTCGAGGAAATTTTTGACGCTGTGTACGTCTCTATACATCGTCCCTGTGATTTCTTAGCGATGTTCGACAGGGTGCGGGAACGCCTGAAAGAGATTCTTCACCAATACGAACTTCGAGAACGACATTTTGAATGTGTCATTCGATCCAAGGAACTTGAAGTACTGCTTTCTCGCGCTCGAGCCGCGGAGCAGAAGCAACTTGCAGACGGTGAGAAAAACCGAGCGGACAAGGTTGAAGAAGAGGTTGGCTATCATGTTTTTATACCTTGGTTTGTTAAATCTGACACGTTCAGGCTCGGCGTCTTCGAAAGGAGCTCGAGGACGCGCAGAACAACCAAACAATGCTCATCGACAAACTCATTACATGTTGTAAGGAGGTGAGCGCAATTTGATTTTCTAGGTTAGTGCGGGTGTTGAGGGACAAGCAGCCGAATGCGGAGCGCACACAACGCCTGTTTGCGTCGCTCCGAGAAGAGCTTGAGAAGCGAGGTAAGATGTCGGACAGTAACGGCGCAGGCAGCTGAATGTATGCGAGCGTGGTCATGCCAACAATTTACCCCAGTTCGAGTGTACAGCGCTACGGGTGGATTACAGAAAAGCGATCAAACAATCAGGACCAGTCCGACCCGTGAGACGCAACTAATCCACACGACGGGAGGTATCTTACAAGAGTCCGAATCTACACGACATGTTTTACAACAAAGCGTCCAATTCCTCGCGGGTCTCAACAAAACCAGACTTGATGAAGGTCTTACCCTTGACAGTTTCCAATCCCTCGCCTGCGTACGTGACGAGTGGGGAGAGCTCAATCTCGACACCTTCCTTCAGACGAGCGCCAGCACTTTCCAGAAACCTCCGGTGTTGATCTAAAAGATCACGGCGGCTAGTCTCTGGACTATCCGACGCAGAGCCGGGGGCATTCTTCAGAGGACTGAACTCCTCTTTGCGAGCGACCTCGAGAACGGCAAAATGCTTTGTGTGCGGGAACACGTCGAACACGAACAGTTCGAGCTTCATGCCGTTCGGCTTGCTAGGCTTGACGGCTTCCCCGGTTTGTAGATTGACGGTCGGAATCTTCTTGCGTGCGATATGATAAGCGAGCTCGCTCTCAAAGGACTCGACGGATTGGAGGAAAGCGGTGGAGTAAAAGTGATTGGCAATGTTGCCAGCGTTGAAGGAGAGTTTCCCAGTTTTTGGATCTTTGCGTTCCGCCTGCTCCTGAGTGATTTCCGAGTATTCTACGACGCTATAGTTGTCTCCGCGGCGAGCAATGACACCGACCGACTCGGTGGGGGATGTCTTTGGGACCACCTTGGCAGCGCAATCTGCCTGCCTGGCTATGCAATAGCCAAGGAAGACGGGGTCGGCGACTTTGACGAGACAGTTGTCGACGCAGTAGGCATGAACGTACTGGATGCCGCGCTTGGCTAGGTCGGAAAGGACTGTGCGGGACTTGACAGACGAGGAGATGGGAGCACGAGTGGCCGCGTAGAGACCACCGTTGCCATCGGGAGCCACAGCGACGCGAGAGGTGGTTTCGAGCATGATTTTACCCTCCTCGGTGAGGCAGGGGAGGGTACCTGTAAAGAATAGAATATCAGTCGACGCGGAGGTACGCGATCAAGAGGAGCTACCTTGTTCGAAAATAACGACGTTCTCCGCGTCAAGGCCAAAGTACTTGTTCTTCTCGAAGAACTTTTCCGTCTCGGGGCGAGTTGGACCGCTGGTCATGACATACCAGGGAATGGCAACCGAAGTTTTTTTGAACTGATCCTTTGCGATCGTCTGAAGGCGAGCGATGCGCTCAGCCTGGTACTGGAAGAGGGACTTGTGAGAAGGGAGGCCGATATCGTAGCAACCCTTGGGAGCAGAGCTGCCGAGGCGTGTACCCTGGCCACCCGCCATCAACAGGACGCCCACTTGGCCATCCGCGATGGCCCGGAGACCGATCTTCCTCCACTCTGCAGCTTTGGTGGTATCTGCGGAGACGGCATCACGCGCCTTGGGGGGGAGTGGCTCGATGAGATCGGCGACGCGCTTTGGATCTGTCGCGTCTTTCTCTGCGGAAGTGGCCCTAGCGTAGATCTTGTTGACCCGCTCAACGTCGATGGACTCGAGCTGGCGGGTGAGGGCAGCTCGCTCCGAGTCTGAGAGCTTTGACCAGAAGGCCAACAGATGGTCCTGGCCAGCGTCGCGGTATTTTGCACGGATGTTGTCAGACATGAGAGAAAAGTAGCGCGTATGTAATTCAACGCTAAATCGATAACACAATTCGTTTTCGGTAATAACACGACGTGCTTCTCCCGCCTGGACTATAAAAACATGTCCATTCCTCTCCCACCTTTCTTTTCCTCCCATGCATTCTTTCCACCTCTCCCTCGTCGCCTTCGCCCTCGTTGGACGCGTCCTCTCCTTCACTCCGGGCTTTCCCTACGGCTCTGAGAAGGTCCGTGGTGTCAACCTCGGTGGGTGGCTCCTCGCAGAGGTACGTGCACAAACCCGCACGCGTTCTCTTCAGTGATGTACTTGCCGTGTAGCCATGGATCACTCCGAGTCTCTTTGACAACACCGGGAACGACGACATCATCGACGAATGGACGTTCGGCCTATACCAAGACCACGATACCGCGCTGAACGCCCTCGAGAACCACTGGAACACCTGGATCACCGAGGACGACTTTGCCGCAATTGCTGCTGCAGGGTACGCAATCGTTTCCTTCCTCCCTGCTCCCGCCCGTTGATGTTCTCATAGGTTGAACCACGTACGCGTCCCAATCGGTTATTGGGCATTCGAAGTTGGTCCCGGAGAGCCCTTCATTCAAGGACAGCTGCCCTACCTGAAAAAGGCGGTACAATGGGCTGGTCAACACGGGTTGAAAGTCATCGTCGACCTTCACGGTGCTCCGGGGAGCCAGAACGGGTTTGTCTATTTTTAGAGGTTCCATGTTCCTGTCGCTCATTATTCGGCTTTCAGGTATGACAACTCCGGTCATAAACTGCCGTTTCCTACTTGGCACTCGAACCAAACCAACATCCAGCGGACCAACCAGGTTATCAAACAGATCGCATCCATGTTTGCCGGTCAATCTAACGTCGTGCCCATCATTGCTCCCTTGAACGAGTGAGTCTTCATGATTGGGGAATCATTCCTTTGCTCCATTCACACTAGGCCTGCCGGTTACGATGGTCAAGCTGTCCTTGACGCTGTACGGCAATATTGGTTGGATTCTTGGGGAAATATAAGGCACGTAATTCTTAGATCCGTTCTACGTACTACATTGGTATTTATTTTCATTCATAGATACCCGTATGGCACGAGCCAGACAAGCAATACCGTGGAGCTCATTCACGACGCATTCCAGCCACTCAGCTACTGGAAAGGCTTCGAGGCTGGTCCAGGCTTTAATGGAGTAGCTATGGATACCCACATCTATCAAATGTTCTCTCAAGCTGTGAGTGTATCCATACACTTATTTTCCGCTGCTAAATGAAAGGCTGCAGCAAAATCAAATGTCTCACCAGCAGCACATCAATGCCGCTTGCCAGACCCAGTCTTCTCTCGCGGGCTTTGACCTTTGGCTTCTGGTTGGCGAATGGACTACCGCCATGAACGATTGTGCCAAATACCTCAACGGACGTGGCGTCGGTTCGCACTACGCCGGTACTTACCCGGGCTCTACCAAGGTTGGAAGTTGCGCTGGTTTGACTGGCAGTGGAGCCACCTTCAGCCCCGATTACAAGACGTTCCTGCGCCAAGCCTGGGAAGCACAAGTCATTTCCTACGAGAAAGCCGCCGATGGTTGGTTGCAATGGACCTGGAAGACGGAGGACGCAGACGAATGGTCATACCAGGCTGGACTTAAATATGGTTGGATACCCCAGAACCCCACGAACTACAAATACCCCGACATTTGCGGTTAGCTTTCTTTCGGACCTTTTTACCAGTGCTTTGGATTTTTTGGACATTCACGTCGATTGAAATGACGAATACCATTAGCCATGTCATAAAGTTAGTTTGATATTGCGTGGAACTCTTAAGCTCCTGCAACCCCATATTTACGGAGTGTCGCCTGCCAATCGCCCAGCTCTCCTCTACCCATCGTGACTATAGTCGCTTTATTACCCGATTGCGGACCAAAAAGTCGATCAGCGACTTGTCTCACGCTCTCGGGGGTGACCTTGTCAATTGCCGCCGTCATGTCTGTCACGGGTATCTTGCGCCCGTGAACGAGGATCTGGGCAAATGGGTCAATGAAATGTAAGTGCGGCAGATGTCTTCTGTCCTACCTGACGGCCCAGATCCTCCACTTCCACCGCTCTACTCTCTAATGCCATCATCAAGCTCGATTTGAGCTGATTCTTGGCGCGCTCAAGCTCCATCTCTGGCACGCTCTGGTATATCAACAGACTAATCTGGTGCACGAGGTGGGGGAGAATCTGAGCTGGTGTATTACCACGCTGTTTCGGGACGTCGGGTACAAACGACGCCCACAATCCAAACAGCGACGAGTCCGTGTAAATGTGGTGAAAGGAAGCGCAATGGTCTATCTGTGGGAAGTGATTGAGGATGTGCGTATACAGTCGGGAATACATTCCCTTTCCAGGACCACCTGCGAGGGGTGAGATGCAATCACTCGAAGAGAGGGGAGACTTGCCCGCTGAGAAGCTGCCACCGCCCCCAAGAAGGACTTGCATGGTAGCGAGTGTGTAGATGTCCTCGTCGTGAATACCAACGCCCTCGAATCCGAGGTAAAGGTGATCAAAGTCTACCGTGGTACTCGGGATATGCCTAACGCCGCCAACATAATGTGACTGCGGGTTCAATGGGGAGGACGAAGTAGAGGTCGGGTACAAGTATGACGATGCCGCACGGGTTAAAGACTT